>JBBPDA010113312.1:0-21794 GCA_037974385.1 Arnoldichthys spilopterus
GCGCTTTAAGGCCTCTGACGTTGGCTGGAATAGTTTACACACGCACATAGTGACATGGTTCACACACACACACACACTTTACTTTACTTTACGGTGTAAGTCTGATCTCTCCTTGAAGACACGTCGACAATGGCCAGCATCAATACATTAATGCCAAAAAATGTTGTGTGAGCACATTAGAGTTTGCATAGACTAACTGATCCAATAAGTTTGAACTGTGGACTGGAGACAGCTTATACACACCCTCAAACCAGACGGTGTCCTGAGAACAATTCATTCTGATAGATAAGGCTAAAGTGGCTGCAGTAAACACATACTTGGGCTAAATATAGTGGAGTGCACAAATGTGTGAGGATAACCTGTTTACTGTACTTGCTACATACAGCTTCAAACAAAAATCAGAAAGAGCTTCTTAAAATGGGAAAGTGTGTTTTCTGGTGCAGTAGCTTGTCCTCATCTCACTCTAAAAGATTTACTAGTGTCTGGAGTTGTTGACTACAAGATTTAGCTTAAAGAGCATTCGTTTCCCATCGGACTGATGTGATGCTGTGCACAGAAGCACAGAGAGCCAGAGCCAGTTTAAATTTTCTGTGAGTGGTGAGATTACGTAGTGATTTAAGTTTACATCAGACAGTCTGTGCACCCCTGTGGACAAAATGATTGAGGCTGAAATTTCAACACAAAACTCTTGACACCCTACTTTCCACAGACACCCTCAGTTTTGTGTTGTTTTAATTTTTTTTGCAAAGATATGACTAAATATAAAAAATATAAATTCTGAACATTGCAGTAAAACTGCAGGTGCTGTTGATTTTCTAAGTGAAAATTCTACATGCTCTACAGAGAACACACTTTTGCACGTTACTGCACAATTACTGTCTATTTGCTGAATTTCACATATTAAGGAAAACAATGTGGCCTGTAAAAAAATTTTATGCAAATTTGTATTTTTCCACTGTTAAACTTAACAAATAGAAATTCTTCACAAACTTTTCTTTAAAATCTTAATCATAATCTAAACTTTAATTAAATTTAATTAATTAAATTAGACTTAATCAACCAAACACGTCATTTGACAAAGGGTGTTCATTCTGTTAGATCAATTCATCAATACGTCTAATAGACCTTTTTACATTTCAGTCAACACATTTAGTTGCTATTTACTTTCACTGTTTAATTTTATTATGCCACTTTAATGACTGGACTGGTCAATCCTCTAACTTAAAAATGCATGAAAAAGATAAAAAAATAAAGCCTAAAAATGTTGGTTCCTGCGCTGATGGATGTTGTAATAAGGTCCACAGAAGTTTTATAAGCCTTACACTAGAACCTCAAATCTGACTAACTCTGCATTTCAGTCAGTGTTTCTCACAGAGTGAGCAAGTGTCTAATCACATGAAAACATCTCTTTATATGGCAGCCTTTTACTGCATGTGAGCTGTTTGTAGAACATCGCTATAGAGATGCTTGTTTGCTTTGGCTGTCTGCCTTCCTGTCATTGCCACAGTGAGGGAAACGGCAGGTGTTAATATGAAATTGTCTTGAATGTGTCACAGCAGTTTTCCTCCTGTGAGCATAGACATGCAAAATCTTCTAATAAGAAATATATCTTTCCTTCTGTAGGGGTGCTGATTTTTTATGTTTTACATGTATATTCTCAAGATCTGCATTAGTCGATCACATGTCTTTTGAGCTTGACTCACTGCTGAAGTAACATAATAACTCATTCCCACTTACTGTCATTAATAAAGTCAGAAAACTTTTGCAAGAAACACTTTGATAGATTTATACCATCCTTAATTTTCTTTTAAGAGCCTAATCAAACCAAAAAAAGGAAGGCCAAACTGTTAACAGGTGACATGGGTGCACAATTGATATGCATGGGGAGCGAAGGTTTGCCTGCCAAGCCAGATCTCATAGAAAAGCTACAATAGCACAAAGAGCTGAAATGTTAAAGCTGGCAATGACAGAAAGGTGTCAGAACAAAAGCTTATCACTGTTTGCTGCATATGTGACTACATAACCTACAATGGGCACCTGGACCACTATACGTGCTTTCGACAGTGGATAAGGTCAGCATGAGCACTCTGACTCATTTACAGTCTTTGTTCCTAATCAGTCAGCCTTGACCTTGTGTTTAATTCATTGATTATCCTTCCTTGGAGCACATGCCTTAATGGGTCAGGGCTGTTTTTGGCTGCACAAGGGAGACCTACACTCTATTAGGCACATGGTTTTAATGTAAAGTCTTATTGGTGTATATATCTGTTAGAGTAGACTTATTGATAGAGCTTGCCTAAACACTAGAGATCCATATTGTTGCAGCCATTTCACACACAATAGTTACAGACACTGGGGCTCATCCATGAAGCCTTAATAGTAAGAACATGAGCAAACTGTAAGGAAATTAAAGTTAAATGTAGTTTACTAAAAACTTTCTGTTTGATTTATATATGTTGCATAAACACAAGATTAGGATTTGTGTGTGTTAATGAATACCAGTGATTCATAAATTGAGCATAACTGCACACTACTTTACAACTAGCATACTGTTCCGCTTAACTATGAATAACGAATGTTCTCCATATAAAGAAGCCATCATTACAAGCAGAGGTATGAAGACTTCAGATTTCAACACCTGCATAAAATAAATTATTAGAAACCACTTAAATGGTGTGATAGATCCCTCTCACACTTATTGGTTTGGCTTAAAAATTAAGTGACTTAGGTGCCTAAGACTTACTTTACTGAACTTTAAATAATACTTTAACAGAGCGTATGATATAAGAGCATATAATATAAATTATTATTAGAAGTTCGATTAAAACAAAGTTCTAAAGCAACCAAGTTACATCATTTTTATAAATGAAAGCACTGTGACACTAGTAAATGTCAGTTTTTCTCTAATAACTAAAAAAGTGATGCTTTTTGGAAATTATACATGCCTTACATATGGTCAAAATCAGGTGTCAGTTCTGTTTGCACTCGCAAAACAGTTGTATGCAAGGTTTGGCCAAGTATGTTTTGTTCATTTTCAAAGAGGAAGAAAGTGTGCATGTTGTACAGAGAAAACACTGCTACACATTTAAGACACAATCACTGTCTATTTGCTGAAAAAGTAAAAAAAAGTGCGCTGTGCAAAGGTTATGTTAAAAATTTAAAATGGCAGAAAATGTCACATTTAAGTGTTTTCTGGCTAGTGAATGTGTATTTTCAGCAGGAAAAACAACATATTTGCAAATATTATGCAAAAGATTCTCAAATACAGTAATTTGCATAACCATAAAAATGGCTTATGCACATACTCATGTTTCAAAAACAACTCCTGTCCTTCAATAAACCTCATTTGTGATATGCAAGCAGAATCATTTTGCATGCATACAGGTGTATAGAAACCATTGCATACAAAAATGTATTTACTACTAGAGTGTATGTTTTCCAGCTTAGTCTAGCGTTTGGTGAAGTATCACAGCTCTGGGAACATGGAACAAGTCTGAGCTTTATTTTACCTCTTGTAAACATTCTGCCAGACATTCAGGTGCAACTCGCTTGTAGAAAATCACTGATGAATTGTCTGAATGCAGCACTAACCCTGTTTGTGAGGGTCTGCCTGGTAAATCTTGAGCCTTACCCATATCAATTGTTCTGATGTGGTAGACAGTGCTGGTGTACTCCACTCTACTCAGCAGATTGTTGAGATGGTCCAGGTGGCTGGAGGAAATGGTAAGTTTGCTCGGGTCCTGCTTGTCCACCTGCACTCCAACCACATCACCGTTCACTGATAACACACCTTTCTGCACCCGCAGGGACACCTAGCAACACAACAGGTGAACAGAGAAAAAAACCATACGCTACTAATGTGAGCACAGGTTGTTTGCTCTAGGAGATTTTTAGGGCAATGTACAATGCACGTGGCTTTTGTTTTGTTGTCCGTTTTTGCGTAATAGTTTTGCTTAGTTAACCACCACCACAGTAGAACAAAGGTGATGCTCAGTCAAAGAAAGGTCATGTACATTAAGACCAGTAGTAAATCATGAAGAAGGCTGAATACACCTGGGATGTAAACTATATGTCCAGAAGTTTAAAAACCTTTTTATGCAACATTTTTTGTAAAACAAGGGTGTATTACAACAGAAGGTTATTAATTAATTATCAATGAATTATCAATTACTTAATTAAAATATTCATTTACTAGCGTTTTATACCAATTTACCAATAACCAATAAGAGTATTGGTGAGATCAGGTACTGATGCAGAATGAGTTTTTCTCATCCCGAAAGTACTGAATGAAACTCTAAAATGCCATTTTCTGCTCCGCACCTTAATTAAGAGAGGCTTTATGCCCCTCTAGCTAATGTTTAGTACTGTGTGTTTTGATCTTAGACTCATGAGTGGCTGCTACAGACAAACTCCCACTTGAACACCTGTCAGTAATGATTGCACTTTAAAGTAGCTTAATTAATATGAAGCTGATGCTGGAGGCTTTTGGACATATAGTGTATAATTGCGGTTTTTAAACTACCACCCAGAAAAGATCAGACCAGCCAAAAGGAGGCTGATTGGATAACACATTAATGTCATCACTATCTATAGTAACAATATCTATATCTATATCTATACTAACAATATTTTCCAGGATGGAGGAACTGACACTTACAGTCAGCGACATGAACCAAATCAAAGCAAGTATTTTAAATGGCATTCAGGCAGGAATCAAGATCAGCTGGCTCTTAAGTATCATGTAACGCATTTACAAGAAAGAAACAGGTTTCAAGAAAAACAGAGACAGATACCAGCAGCAAAAAGTGACAGCCCCTCCACCATCAGCAAACAGCGAAAAGCTTCCCACATGTTCTCGGTTCCAAGGTGTTTTGGATTATCATACCTCATACTGTTCCCTTTTGTCTGCATGTAAAGCCAAACCTACAAAAAAATCCATTAACATCAAGCAAAATATCACCACTTCAGCCTGGAGATTACAGAGATTAGAGCCATTTTAATCTTTAACTTATCCTTATCTTTTATCTTTAACTTTATAATGGAATGAAATACAGCCCAGAAAGCCCAGCATGTACACCATACCTGGTATTACACTTTTGGTCTTGGGAATGACTGTGAATCCATGAATAGGGTACTGGAGAGGGGAATTGGGTAGAGCAAGAATAATCTTGTCCATGTTCATTATCATCCTAATAAAGACATAAGATAATAAAAATGAATATCAAAAATCAAAGAAGATCTCTGACCAACAAACCTTAACCGGTAATTTGATACAGCCTATCAACTTACTGCAGGAGCCCTGGAAGACTACCACTGAATTTTTAAATTATTATAGGAATACTTTGCCTATAATTGAACATTGCCTCTGTATCGGTCACATCTGTAGCATACAGTAGATTATCATGAACATTGGGTTGAAAGATATATTCAAGACCAGTAGCCTGTGTCCATAACAGTCGTTCACAGGGGAAGATAAAAGTGGAAAAACCTGCTTTGGTGTTTCTTATACTCCTCGAACCTGCGCTTTTCAACTGCCCTGAGGCTTTCCTTTGGCACTTGACTAGTGAGCTGAACTCCTTCACAGGCGCATGAGGAACGGCTAACATTGCGAAGAAACATGCTGAGAAAACACGAAACGCATTACAGACAAAAAACAAAAAAACAATACAGATAATTAAATTTGTCTCAAATGTTTTGAGCATTCATTATTAGTGAAATACCTTTGATTTTGAAAATGAAAGACTTCAAAAAATGATCTGTTCCCTTTGCTGTAAATGAAAAAGTCAAGTACATGTTGGTCACCAACAAAAAATTGAGGCTGCACTTTTAAATCACTACTTAAAGCTTCTCTTCTGTACTGTGAAAATGTGGGATTTACTATTTAGTGCTGTTTGACAATTTTAACCATACCAATACCTTGGAGATGGAGCTGATTTGTCGTCGGCTGTCCTCGTCATCATGATGACTACCACAAGGATGGCACTGACGGCCATCAGGACAAACAAACAATGCAGACGATTCATTATGATGGACCGTGGCCTGCAATGGTCATATAAACATCAGTGTTACTTTGAGTTTGCTTTACACATTCCTTACTCATGCTAACCTAATGAGAAACTGGGTTGAACGTGATTTAGGACTGCGTTATTGCTGCTGTTCGCACAAAACAAAATCATCCTCCATTTTATCCTGACCTTGCACATTATTCTCTGCTCATTGCTATGTTGCGAGGTGTCTCTGAGGGTGCAGAAAGGTGTGTTATCAGTGAACAGTGATGTGGTTGGAGTGCAGGTGGACAAGCAGGACCCGAGCAACCTTACCATGAGTAGAGTGAAGTACAGCACAGTCTACCACTTAAGGACAATTGATATGGGTAGGGCTCAAGAGTTTCCCATTTAAACTCGGACAGCGTTATTGCACATCCTCTGTTCTGTCCTGACCTCAGACATTATTAAAATTAATAACATACCATATTGAGGTTTGAATGGGTTCAGAGAAGACTTCAGGGAATAGATACTGGACCAGCTTTATACTCTTACAAGGGTGCTGGAGGGGCCATGGGAGTTTGCCCATCCGGTCTACATGTGTTTTGTTAGTTACTTACTTAGTTAGTGGTTGCAACTACTAAACATTTGTACATTTGTCTGAACATTTACTTTTGGCCCAGAAATGATTGTGTACCTGATAAAAAATAATGATGTTTGAACATCAGAAGAGTGATTTCTTTGTGGAGTATTACAGTTCTTATAGGACAGAGGAGAAAACCTTTGTGGTTGACAGTAGGATATAAACTGCTTCCTTAGAATCAGCCAGTAAAACAGGTTTGTATAAGGTTAAAGTAAATAGAAACTGGAAATTAAAACTCCTTTCTTCTGTATTGTGACATATTTATGAACAAAAAAAAAGATCTGAGCTGGTTCTGAGCACAGTAGGGGTGGGGTCAGGGGTGCAGTGGTTGCAGTGAGTACATTTTGGCTTAATATGACCAAGCACATGATTTGTAAAAACGTCCATTTTGATTTCAGATTGACTTTAAAGAGAGCTTCTCTTTACCCTCCCTATTCTCTACAAGCTTCTTGCTAAATACTATTGTTCTCTGTTCTTTTACATAAATTATTTATACTCCAGTTCAGTTGTGCAATGCCAGGTACCAGAGTGAAGAGAGGTGCAAAGTGGAACATTGACTGCGAGCCAGGCCTTCTCATCCAGCATTAGTGCCTGACCTCACAAATGTTCGTCGGATTAAAGCGGCACAAATTCCTCCAGACACATGCCAAAATCTTCTGGAACATGACGAAGAGCGGAGGCTGTAATAGCTGCATTTAACGGTCATGGTTTTGAAAATGTCTAGATGTAATAGTCAGGTGTCCACATATTTTTGGCCTGTGTTTATGGTGTGACTACATCATCAAGCTGTACTTGATGTGGCCTACTGCATCCATTTACTTAGTTTTATATTTAATAGTGCTTGTAAACAGTCATACAGGTTAGTAACAGGTATGTCTTGTAGCAAAGGACAAGCACTGGTAGAGGTCAGGAAAGGGGCAGGTAGAGCACTTCCTTCTCTTACAGTTGTTGTGACAGAACATGTTCTGGTCACAAATGACAGTGCGCGTAGAACACTTCTCAGCCAATCAGATTCGGTAACTAATTGTTATATTTAATTGTTGTTCTGCCTGTTACAGTGCATTTGGTGCTGAATTTTATGGTTCATTGATGTGCTTTAAATTTATTGTTACATGGCATTTAAACACTGGAGACCAGATATAAAGCAGGCTGGTCCAGAATCTTTCATCTATTTAAATATGTCCATGTCCTTCAGTCCTACACAGTTTTTCAACTCAGAAGGCCAAAGGTCCTTATGCACATAATACAGTTTTACAGACTTAATCAGAAGGTCCACAGATGGCTCAGTTAATGTGCTTTCACCACAACACAACAATTAAGAGAAGTGTTATAACTTCTGGAAAGCTCTCTCTTTTTCAATAATTTTATACATAATTCGATTGTAATGTTGGTCGTTGTAGAGGAACTACAATGCAAATCTAGTCATTTAATTTACTGTGCAAAACAACCAGTGAACCATACATATCTTCTAAAGCAAAGTTTAAAGATGGAAGAATATTACAGGCTCAGGGAAAAAAATTATGGTCTCTTGTCTTGCCCCTGTGAGCACACAATATACACGTCCTTGTTCCTGTAACCAATAAAAATATGCCAGCATTTCTCAGAATTAGCATGGTCCTCAGAAAAGCTGCTGTGGCTTTTCCTGGCCACCAGAAAAACGTCTCCCACCATCTCCCTCTCTTCTAGTCTAACAGATATAACCAAGCTGTTAAGCTACACTGGGATTTCCTCGTTCTACCCTCCAGACCCAACAGCTAGGCAACGTTCGTTACTTTGATACACAACCTTTACGTTCTTTAAAGCTTTGTCATTTAATTTCTCACTTGTGTGAATGTGAATCTGCAACTGTTTACTTAATGTGTATGTGTTAAAGCTGAAATAAGCTAATGCTATGTTCTGTTTGACAAACCTGTTTGGATTGGTTTCTTACTGGGAAAAACTGTCATGTGTAGAAATAAAATAAATAAATAAATAACTTGTATATGTGCGTTAGAAATGTAATTCACACATGTAAATAAAACATTTTGTTATTCTCGTATAAGAGTTTACACATTCATTCATTATACACATCCACTAGCATGACATTTTGAACATGTAACACATAAGGAAACTGAATTATCTCAAGCTAAAATTGTTTTCATTTTAGTAATAATAATTTGGTGAAAAGCTAAAAATCCTGACTGGTGAAAAGTGATTAATAACATTTTTAGGTTAAGATTTCTGACACTGAGAATATGTTTAAAATGCAAAATGACTTTTAATAAAAGCATAACCAGTCAATGAACAGTGAGACGTGTGTGGATGGGGGTGGTATCAGATGCTTCCCACAACACACACACAATCACACTAAACCGGTTATTTTGGTGCTTTTGTTGCATGCATGCATTTTATTTCACAGCAACTGCCCCACACTGCAAATGTGTTCATAACCACTCACGTTGATGTCACAGGGTTTGTCTCTGTACCCATAGTCCTGAATATTACCTGTTTGTTTCCTAAAGTTCCTAATATTCTGTTACCCAGCAAAGTCTCAGTAATGTGTGAGAAACACAGGTTGAGACTGATTACAGCAATACAGCATTAATAAGGAAAATAAACACTGATTAATTCTGACACTGTATTTGCATGTTTTGGACAATAACAACATACAAATAATATAAACAGAATAATACAGAATAACATATAAAACAGAATAATAATGAAACGGAATACAGAAGTGTTCTTTGAGGGCCCCCTGGTCACTACTGGGCCCTTAGATCTGCCCTAAGAAAAAGAGCATTTCTGTGAATCTCTGCATTACATTTAAACATCTTTGTCTTTATTCTAGTCTGTTAAAAGTTGTAATATGAAAGGTTCTGTCTCACCAAGGGTATATGTGGCTGGTTGCACAGGTTCTCCTAAAGAGCTTGTCCAGGTTTTGATGGATATATTCCCATATGGATGAGCACCACTCACCACAAAAGTAACCACATACGAAGTCTCTGAAAAATAGGGCAATGTCAACCTGCTGAACAGACAGGCAAAGTGAAAGGTATGGGTAGGGTGGCTACCTATGATGTGCCCCACCCCACCAGCACTTCTCGTTCTGTAAGTAAGCATGGTGACCAAGCTTTTGTTGAACTGTGTACAGTAAAATGAATTTGGTTTACCATAAAACAGTGGCTGAGGTAGAAAACAGTGGCTGTATCGTTTTAACTGAACTTGAGCTTTATTATTGTTCTTAAAAGAACAGAGAAAATCCAGTTAATGCTATTAAGGAGCTTGTGGGGAAAGTAAAGGGAAGCTCGAAGTCAATCTAAAATGACAGATTTTACATTTTTAATTCATGTGGTTGGTCATGTTAAACACAGCTGATCTCATCACATTTACACGACAAAATTCTTGTTCCATCGAAATGTAATAACTACACCCATCCAACCCACAAACCCCCAAACCGCACAGAGAACCAGCTCAGACAGCAACTCGTTTCACACACAAATGGGTCACAGAACTGGATGAAGGAGTTGAACTGCAGTTCACACTGCCCTTTATATCACACGCACCTGCTTTCCTGTCTGATTCCAAGGATGTTCATATCCTACTATCCACCACAAAGATTTTCTCCTCTGACCTGTAAGAACTTTAATACTCCACAAAGGACTCGCTCTTCTGATGTCCAAGCATCAGTTGTATCAGATACACAGTCATTTCTATAGCAGTGATGACAGATTAAATGTGATGTATTAAATGTAGGGAAGAAAAGTCTGACGTTTTATCCAGTAAATGAGAACAGAACAAATTTACAGACTTGTTTGCAGACCTGCATGCTGATAAGGACACCGGTCAACCTGTGTTCCTGTTAAATCATTTACATACATTTGACACAAATTCAAAGAGCGTACAGTAAAGGGTGTGGCTTTTTGCAGATAGCCTAAATATTAGTCTATGATGTGCCTTTCAGAAGCTGAAGAGTAGCACAAAGTGCTGAAAAAGTAAACGCTGGGTCAGAGCACATAGTGCTTTGCAGCTTCAGACTAATCAGAATGCTCATGCTGACCCGTCCACAACGTGACGTGAAAGTGCTTACAAAGGGAAAGTGAGCCTCAGAACTGGGCCATGGAGCAATGGAAAAGGAAGCTGACGTGATCTCATAAATCCTGCTTTCTTTTACATCGCGTGAATGGCCAGGTGTACATGTCAATTTTTTAGGAAGAGATATGGTGTCAGCATGCACTGTGGAGTGTGGAAGTGTAATGTTTTTAGGCAATGTATGGCTGGAACATTCAGCATTCATGTGGATGTTACTTTGACACATTATCACCTACATAAACATTGATGCACACCAAGTATACCCCTTCATGGCCATAGATAATGCACCCTGCCAAACTGCAGCACTTGTTCAAGAATGGCTTAAGGAACATGGCGTTGAAGCTGTAGCCATGATGCATGGAGATCCTACCTCACAACGTAAAGGATCTGCTGCTTTTGGTGCCAGGAACCACAGTACACCTTCAGAGCTCTTGTGGAGTTCAGGCCTCAACAGGTCAGAGCTCTTATGGTGGCACAAGGTGGACGTACATGACAGACAGATGACTATTGACTATTAGGCTTAGTGTAAACTGCAAGTAAAGAGTGTACTTGTTAACTTGGAATTTACTGTACACATACACACTGGAGCCATTCTGAGAATACCCCACAAGGCTTTCTGTTTTTGGACATGTTCTGACCCAGCTGACTAATCATCAAAATTTACTGTCAAAGTCACAGAGATGTTCACGCTTGCCCATTTTTGCTGCTTTCTACACCAACTGTTTGTTCGATTGCGGTTATTCACATCAAGTCAGTTTTAATGTTGTAGCGGATCTGTGAGTTTTAAATGTTGTGTGGAGCCCCACTGAGACTGTGGTGTAAAGTATCTTTAGTACCAGTAAAAAACAAAAAACAAAACCTTGATGTCAATGTGAAAAATAGGATGCAACACATGTTTATTCCACCATACAATCACACATACACACACGCACGGTTATGACCCTAGAATACAAAATTGCTCTCTAAATATAAATGAACACATGAAATACAGCTTATTCGGAACAGATGCCCTGAGTAGTACAGGGGTTTTATCTATGGTGGTTTAACCAGTGAACCATGTAAACAGTTTATACAAAATACAACCCCTCCCCCCATGTTTTAGTGTAAACTTGTGTGAAACACAATACAATACATGTGTTACTGTAATGAAAGGAGGTGTTTTCAATATTAAGGTTAACTATGGAGCATCACCCAATAATGACACAGCAAACATCAGTGTTCAGGTGTTATCATCTCTCCACATCAAAAATAAAATGTTTCAAATGGTACTTGGCAATTAAAAAAACATTTCTTGGGCATTCACATTACTGACAACCTGAATAATCAGCTTAGTGGCAGTTATGAAAATTAGCTGTGGACCAATCATGACAGGACAAGAGGGTTTGTTAAAATTGAGCTGTAGAATACCAAAAGGTGATATGAAAATAGTTTTCCCAATTTCAATTTTTTAACATCCAATAATCCAGCTGTGTGCAACCTCAGATAATACTGTAAAAAATAAACAAAATCTTTTATACCCACCACACTCCATCTCCACCAGGAGCACAACCAAAATGGGCAAAGACAATCAAATCAGCAACAGCTGATTAAGAGAAAACTGGAAAACTATGACTAAAGCCAAACTTTAAAATAAAGGCACACACTGGATTAATGTGAAGGCCTCACCGGCATGTTTAATACTCAAGTGTAAGAATGTGAGGGTTTGTAATGCTCAGGAACCTGGGGAAGGCTCCTCAGAGGATGCATCGGTCTCTGCGCTTGGGCAGAAAGAGTCTGACATGCGTTTAGCATATTCTACCAGCTCGTACGATTCGCGGATATCAGACAGACCGAACCAGAAGACAATCCAGCGGCCATTCACGAAGCTCCCATCACAGTGTTTGAAGTACCTGAGGAACAGGAATAAGGTGTAAGAACTGCTTGTGCCTGTGTAAAGATTAAACAACAGCAATAAAAACAATGATTATATTGCACACACCACCTGCAAAACGTACACTGGATTTAAAGAGATTATTAGCAATTCATTAATGAATTAATTCATTAATTAAGCATTGATGTTCAATAAAACAGGCACTTATTCTTTAGCCAAAATAAAACATATTGTGCTATTTTCAAGTGTAAAAGCTTGGTGAACCAAAAAAAAAAGCACACAAAAAAGCAAAGCTTGGTGTATTGTTTTCAATGTCTACACTGCACTAGTATGTCAATGATGTTCTGAATCGTACCAAAATAATTCAACTGCATAAAAACAAAGCTGAACTTTTGTGTGTCCAGAAATTTAGACTGCTAATGCTGCGTATTAGCGTTTTAATATGGTCCTGTGCTTCTTCACAGAACAGTTGTAATCAGCATGATCATGGATGGCATGCTCCCATGCAAACACTAACGATAATACCACTATAAGAATAACAGTTGCGTTCTTGCCTGAGATCAGGATGGTACTGGCCAATATTTTATACAAATACTATTTTTTTTTGTTGCATTTTCAACAAGTTTTATCACAAACTTCCACTCACTAGGTGAAACTACCCAAGTGTCACAAGAATACAAACACAGGAAGGGTGAAAGCTATGCTGTCTCTAAATCACGAGAAGCACCATCAAATTATTTTTGGAACTGCAAGTAAGGTAACATCATTGGTCAGCTCACAATGCTTGGAGGAAAACACTAACAACCAGTTCTGTTCCATCAGCTAATAGACGGTATCATCACGCTTAATGCCACCCAGAAAAAGTGAGGACAGTTACGCTCTTTTAGACCCCCATTACAGATGGAAGGTGAGATCAATTTTTTTTTTATTTCAACATGCAAATGTTTTCAATGGTGTTTTTCTTGAAGTTTGGTTTTTATTATATATGACCAGGTACAGTTGGACAAACTAAAAGTGTTTAATGTAGAGCCGGTCAATATGACGATATTTATCATTATTGTGATGAACTGTGGTCACGATATACTTTTCTGAGCATATTGTTGGGTTCGGCCTGATTTCGACACTCAGGCCCAAGGTCCCTTAAACTTTAGGACTCTTTGACCCCTCAAAAACTGAGATGACTTTTCGTTTTTGCGTTTAATCACCAATCAAGGTCAGACTGTTCGGCGCCTAAGAGGCCCTCTGACGCACAAGCTGGCTGAAAAAGTAACACCTTGTTTATTCCAGCATAGTGGTTGATAGTAACATTTGGGAAAATGTAGAACCGTGGTAGTCCACAACAGATTTGGGAACATTTGCCCCCAATTTATCAAAATATTGCTTATAAAAGAGGGTTGGTCCTCTAACTCACCATGGGTTAATGCGGTTGGTTGAGCGGGACCTCCAGAAGAGTTTGCCTAGGTCCTGGCGGATGCATTCCCAGAGGATCTGACTGGTGCCCTGGCCCTGTTTACTGCCACTCACTACAAACTTATCCAGATAAAGAGTGCCACTGCTTACCGACTCCATGGTGATGATGGCTGCTGCACTATACCTGAGGTGAACAGGCAATAACATACACAACATACTAAATACATCTAGTGGGTATATACTGTGTTTTGGCTTTTTTAACACAGGAGTGAAAGTAATACTATAGTATGGAAATAAAAAACAGAATTTCTGTGCTCATCTCAATTCTTGATTGTGTCAAATGGAGAATTCTGATTCACTGTGCTGCCAGTAACTAGTGAACAGACTAACTCTGCTGAAGCGATACTACTCTCACCCTTCTGACAGATAGATGGAATGTAGTCTCCCTTTAAGAGAGGTGATGTAATCCTCCTTCAGTTTCTTGCCAAATGATTTGTTGATCAGTGCCAGAAACCGGTCCACGTCGATTTCCTCGAGGCTTCTGTACCTGATAGAGAGTAATCTTCACTTTAAAGGTCATCTCAGATCAGCTCATAAGTTTGAAAATGTTTTTTTGTTAATGATATTTCTGTGTGCTGGTGTGATTTTGTCCTGTATTCCCAATGAAAGTGAAGTGAAAAAGTGAAAGTGACTTTGTCATTGTGAACACACTCAAGCACCACAACGAAATGCGACCTCTGCATTTAACCCATCACACGTGCACACATGGAGCAGCGGGCAGCTATCAACAGCTCCCGGGGAGCAGTGTAGTGGGACAGTACCTTGCTCAAGGTACCTCAGTAGTGCCCGGGCTGGGACTCGAACCTGAGACCTTCAGGTCTCAAAGGCAGCGCCCTAACCACTAGGTCACCACTGCCACAGGCCACCACTGCCTACATACAGTATGTAGCTAAAATTAAAAAATGTTTTTTAATATGGTCATAATAATTGCAAAATTAACTCAATATTTTAAATGTGAGAATCAGTTCTGACTCATTTCAACAAAAAGGACCTTTTCAGTTATGGCATTTCAAAGACACTCACAATTCAGAGCGGATATAAAACCGTCTGGTTCTATATACAGAATCAACCACTGAATGTTTAAAAAAATGCAGTTAAAGTGCACTGGGTTTCCAGAGTGGTCTGGTCAACTATTAACTGATTAATAATATGAACATAAACAAACAAACAAATGAAATAAATAAGGTACATACTTGTGAATGGGATCTCCATTTTTGAACAAAGTTCCAGAACCTGAATAAGACAAACTGAAGCTAAAATGATCTTGCAATAGGATTTGACCTAATCAGTAAGAAAACCTTCAACAGGATACTGGACATAACATTTCTCTAGAACCCCCAACATGTTCCTGGAATGGAAAATGCAGCTGAAATTTAGCATTCCTCTGGGACAGCCACGTATTAGATGACTGACAAAAGTAGGTCACGCGGTTCATTTCAACAACCACGTGTGATATTTTAGAACTTGCTGAGCTTTCACTTTTTTAAAAAAATACTCGCCCTGAGTTCAGTTACAGTACAGCACATGTTTAAACATTATACAATCAAGTCCACGTTTTCTCGACAACATACAATCACCTTCTGCACTTTTAAAAACAAAAAAAAAACTATTTTAAAACATTACAGACATAACTATTTACTAGTGGGTTAGTGGTCAACACCGAGAGAGCTACACTTTGTTTCTTACCCTCCACCTGTTTGCAGGCTGCCAGATAAAACACAGACTTGGATGTGGGCCGACTCAAAAGTAGAAAGCTGGCCTTTGCAAAAAGTTATCAATATAGTCGATCATATCAGTATAGTCTCACTTTAGTCACTAAAAGCTACTGGGAAATCTCACTATGTTTAAGACCCGAGTGCTTGGGTAACAGGAGGTAAAAGCTTCACCTTTAGAAGCGGCCAAGTTCAAGTTCTGCACAGTCAAGTCTCCTAGAACTGAAACACTGCTGTGACTGAAGAGGAAGCAGGAGAGGAGCCAAAACAGCAATATATCAGTTACTGCTGGTGGGTCTGACTGGGTCACTTAATGTATTGTTTGTTGATTGTCATCATGATTTGACCCCTGGGTTTGAAAGGAATACGGCCTCAGTGTCTTAGTTTATTTCTAGTTTATTATAAGTTTATTTCTATAGCACATTATCGTACACAGAGGTCATTCAATGTGCTTTACAGTGAAATTACTAAAATTTTAATCTTAGCACCTGTGCTGCAATCACTGGAGTACAGCTGTTGCAGTCTCCAAGTTCTGGACAACTTGTTGTTTATGCTAACCAGACAGCAGCATAAAAAGGCACAACAACAAATTAAAACGGAAAAATATGAGGATAGAATTTTTATTAATTCTTATTATTAATATTTTTAATTTGCCAACTATATAAGAAGCAGAGCTTTCAGTGTTAAAGGTGTCCTGGACAGGAGAACGCTTCTGAGCTGAATGTTAAAGCAATGTTAATCAGCATCAGTGTGACACGTCCAGTATTACTGTCAAAATCATTTTAATAAGATAAGAGACGAATAAAATCAGACATTAGTGATTATTTTTCTAACATTTTCCAGCAAGTGTGTGTATGCATGTGTGTTTCCTCACCTTTATGGCTGAAGAGCTCTGTAAGCAGTGTGTTAGCTGAAGTCACTACAGCCGAGCTCTCTGGCGGGAGCTGGTTCAGGAGCTGAGCAATAGCACTGACCCGTCTGCGTTCCAGCACACAAAGCCACTCAGCTGATGACAGAGTAGGCAAGTCAGCCGGCAATGACACTGTCCCCACGACCTGAAAAACACATCAGTTTAACGCTTCATGTTACCTACGTTCTGACAATGAAGAACAAGGTGAAGCAGCAGACATTGTGGACTACAAATCTATTATCGACTCAGAGGGCAAAAACAGCTCTTTGCTGACCAAAAAAACTTTTCATCATTGAGAAGCAAAGAGCAAGGCTGAGGTTTACAAGAGACCATGAAAACTGGACTGTAGAAGACATCATCTTCTTTGAGGAGTCCAGTTTTCAGCTTTGCCAAACACCTGATCATCTAATGGCTACACAGAGATCTGGAGAGACCGAGCTGCCAGAACTGTTTACATGAAGAGGCCTAAAGTCACCCAAGAGCAATGTGAGCTGGAGAGCATGCAAAGACGTGCGATTACAAATCAGGGTTATTCTCCCAAACACAGAGTTGTGAACATTAGTACTGTGCTGTTTAAAAATGAATCTGACTTTGTTTTCTTTTTCTAGTCTGAAAACACTGCAGCTTTTTCAGCATTTTGACAATTGTCATTTTCTGCAACTAACTGCTCCAAATGCCAAATCTGGAATTTGGGAGAAATGTTGTCAGTAGTTAAAAATGTAAATTTGACTCAAACACACACTTATATATAGTAAAACCAGAGAAAGTGATTTTACATAAATCGTTTTACAGTGTCTCGTTTTTTACAGAGCTGTGTGTGTGTGTGTGTGTGTATAGCAACTATATTTTGAACACTAGATGTCACTATGCTGTTAAAAAAGTGAACATAATTTGCATTTTATGCATTTAAACACTAGGGCTGCCTTCCAAAATCACACACTTATGCACTGCTAGAGTCAGTTTAACAAGAGCAGACATTTCACTGGTTAAAATATAAATGGGACAGTTTGTAAAGCTCATCACACAATATTACAATAAAAATGCCTTGTTGGTGAAGGGAAAAAGCCTCTCGTTGTGTCACTATTTACACACTATTTACATTCATACTGTCAGAACAACCTTAGGGAAAAAACTTTCTGTGCATTACTGAAGCCTGATCTACAGATCTACAGACTGTTTATACCTTTTGTACAAGATTTCACAAGGGATTTCTAAGGGTTTATGTCTGTGCTGTCTCAAGTCATTGCCTTAGAAGGCAGTATTGTGATAGTATCCCACAACCAATCTGTGTTAAAGACAGTTAGATCTGAACATGACCGGTTGCCTTCCGGTCTCAGAATACTGCCCCAGTAGGCAGCGTTTCTTATGTTTGAGACATTAATGTATATTAAAGTGATATAACAATCGTTCTTGTATGACTGGGAATTACTGCCTGATGATGTTGCCAAAATGACTGAATGACTGACTTTACCATAAGGATTCTTGTATTATATACACACTATACTAATGAATGCACCCTTATAGTCGTGTAGTACTTTAACACACTATTTAGTAATAGCTTTGATGCTGCCTTGGTGTCCTCATGATGTAAAACAACATCCCACATTTGACTACTGCTTCCCCTAAAATAAACATTTGTACAGCTTTACTAAACGGTGCAAGACAGATAGTAAGGACAGAAAGGAAACAAGGTGTGTTGGCAAAATGAGGCTCTTCTGGCTCAGTGCAGTTAAATCAAGCACAAGCTGTGTGAAGGTACCATATAGGATTCCACGGTCCAGCATCACTGCTTCATTCCAGCATTTCTTTTATGCCTAACAGCAAGTATCACAAAATAATAGATCAGCGGATACTTGCTTAAAAAAATACTGAGTCTTTAAATTTAACCAGCAATAATTTCAATCTGGAGGAGCAGAATGTTTAGGTGACACTGCAATACAGTGCAAAAATATTTTCATCCTCTAATTTTATCAGATTTTTATAAAGAAATAGAAGTTCAATTGATATTTTTGTAACCCGGGTAGACATAGCACCAAGTACTGCCTTTTTATTTTTGTATTCGTATCGGTAGAGATGCACATAAAAACGTTGGATACTGGCACCAACCTACAAATCTGCCTCCCTAAAAATGAAGAAATTAGGTTTAAGTTTAATTTAAGGAGCTCCATTCACATAGGGAGACGTACACTCACCTTACGGTTCTGGTTGCGGAGGCCGCCCCAGCTGTTAAGGAACATGACTTTGAGGGGCTGAAGGGCTCGTGAGATGGTCGCTGTGACTTGGACGGAGTCCAGAAGCATGGAGCAGCCTGCTGCATCACGGCCCACGGGACACACCAGGGGAATGGCTCCGCAATCCAGACTCCACTGCAATAGGGCTGTGTCCACCACAACAGAAGGACTCCCACTAACACACATACACACACACACAGTGAGAGCTAGCAGAGTGTGCAAACACATCTAAAGCTTACTAAGATAAACCATATCAAAATGATGTTTACTGTATGGCCACTTTTTTCAATTATAATAATATATTTACAACAACAATAATTATTATTAGTAGTAGTAGTATTAGTATTAATTTAAAAAAAATTGTTGTTGTTATTATTGTTATTATTATTATTACAGTGAGCAGTGGTGGCCTAGTGGTTAGGACGCTGCCTTTGGGACCTGAAGGTCACAGGTTCGAGTTCCAGCCTGGGCACTGCCGAGGTTCCCTTGAGCAAGGTACCGTCCCACTACACTGCTCTACTGAAAGCTGCCTGCTGCTCCAAGTGTGATGAGTTAAATGCAGAGGTCACATGTCGTTGTGGTGCTTGAGTGTGTTCGCAATGCCAAATAGTCACATTCACATGACTAATAATTTTTAGGCCAATAGGCAAAATATTCAGTATAGCTTTGCTCTCGAACCTGGGAAATAAATGTGTCTACTTGTAAGTAAAACTGATCACTGTGTTGTATGAGAAAACAACCCAAATAACAAAGCAACACTCACCACAATCTAAGTCAGTTTAGCTGATAATGAAAAATTACAGTCGAAATGGGTGTTGAAAAAATGCCTCACACATACTTTTTTGTAATTATTTATGAATGAGTATATTTAATGAGCTAAAACAGGCTGGCTCATTTTGCTGATATTATTATATTATTCTGTTTATTTAGCAAACTGCGCAAAGTTTTGTATAACTTGTTCCTGAATTTCCTTAAGGGATGCACAATGAAATCAGAATCCGTATTGGCAGGTGTTTGTTTGAGAAAATAATATTTTAATAATGTATTCATCGCACTTGGCAAGAGCCAAATGTTACGATGGTGCTGGAATTCCATGCTAAAATGGTTACATTTTTTTAATTTGACCTTAATGTTAAATGTTAAAGGGGTGAAAACAAGTTATATGTTAATCCAGGTAGATGGAGTCCAGGTTTCTGCATTTTTGCAGAACTGGTTAGTGTGTCAGCATCAGTATTGGCATCAGCACATACGTGCATGAAAAATATTGGATATTGGCATAAGCCTAAAAATCCCACATCAGTGCATCCATCACTTTCAGCAGTCAAGGTAAAAATACTGTTTACACTTCATTAGATAACTGACTTTAGCACTGGCCTGAACAGTATTTTACAGACCTTGAATATTCCTTGGCATTTCTGAAAGAGTACTGAAGTACTCATTCTCAAAATCCCCCTTAAATTATCATGTTTACCTTTAAGAAATAACTACAAGTTACATATTCTACTTCCTTTAGATCAAAACATATCCAACTGGCAGCAACAACGAATTAATACTGAGCTTAAGCCCAGCTGCTTATGTGCTGTATGTTGGTGTAGAAGACACAATTGTGGCTTTTGATTCAAATGTAGTTTTATGGGTCACAGGCACAAAGAAAACGTAGAGAGTTCAGTGGAGGTGTTTTTGGAGTTACGGACTAATCTAGTAGAACATCCATCCACTTGCCCAACTTACCACAAACAACCTCCAGGTTACAGGGTTTGTCTCATTAGGGAGTGGTACTCCGAGAACTCACTGTACCTACATATTTATGATGATTCATCACACTTGTGCCTACACGTGGCATGATTAGCATTATTTATGAGCTGTGAGATGTGGTTGTCTGCTATGGTTATATACAAATCAATCTATAAAGCTCAAAAAATGCCATGAAAAGGTTCATTATTCTTCCTAAAGTTGCTCATTATTATTTGGGAAAAACACATGATGTGCATGTGCATCAGCCAATATGTTTCTTCACACCGACTCAGAACATTGTAGACTTTGACTTCATTACCTAGTCTTTTCCACCACACACTGCTGAAAATTCTGTGCTTTAGGTATAGGTGCAGGAGTAAGTGAGACAAAAGGAGCAAAAAGATGTAGCAGCAAAAATTCTCCTGCGACCTATACATCAAAATTAAGCTTAGAGCCCGTAGTTTGTAGCTATATATTCATTTCCTCCAGTTAAAAAGTTAAAGGACATTTCATCCACTACACATGATTTGGAAATCAGTAAATTGCTCATGGACTTCTTGGCGTAGAGGAGGAGGCGGCGTCATGTTTTATTTCTACGAAATTACTGTAGTAAAGTAGTAATACAAGTAAATGAATTAATTCCCTGTCAATTATCCCTTTCATTCATTAATTCACTTTCTAAACCGCTTCTTTCATTTCAGGTCGCAGGGAAGCTGGAGCCAATCCCAGCTGACTACAGGCCCAAGGCTTACCCAGGTTCACCCAGGACAGGAGGACAACCCATCGCAGAGCTTTATTCCCTTCAACTGAAGGATAGATTTCTATATGTGGGCAGTGGTGGCCTAGTGGTTAGGACATTGTCCTCGGGACCTGAAGGTCACAGGTTCAAGTCCCGGCCCGGGCACTACTGAGGTACCCTTCATAATTGTTATTGTTGTTATTATGCCAATATTAAATCACTTATGTGCTTTTAGGGTACAAAAATGTCATCTCTGTGCTGCCCCAATGCTGAGATTAGACCCATTTTACTAAACTTCATTGACTTTAACATTTAACTGTAATTTGTGTGGCTTAAAAAGAGACAAAGCTACCAAATACTGAATACAGAATGGAACACCAACACGGCAAATCGATACCAGAGTATTCCAATTACTTGGGCCATCCCCAAATCA
>JBBPDA010113336.1:0-29895 GCA_037974385.1 Arnoldichthys spilopterus
TGTGTGTGTGTGTGTGTGTGTGTGTGTGTGTGTGTGTGTGTGTGTGTGTGTGTGTGTGTGTGTGTGTGTGTTTGATTTAGAGTTAATAGCAGACTCCACCACAACCAAATGTTAAACCCATTTTGGAAGGCTGGTAATTACTGGGAAAACAGTTCTATAAATATGCAGCATTTCTAACCAGAAGATGATCCACAAGTTTAGTAATTAAAACAACATTTCCAGCATCCCCCAGTTGTTAGGACACCGAAAAGACACTGTTTAAAGCTCTTAAGGGATTGGATGGATTAAAATTTCACTCTTTAACATCTTGCTACATAGCTGGCTAACTTGTCATCTTTTTCATATTGAGGTATGAATACCATTCTTAATATAGAACAGCTTGCTCCCAAACCCTACTGTGCCCTTTTGGATTGGATCTAGTAAAAAAAAAACAAGCACATTGTTTTGGTTTCTGAAATTAAGCATGTTCTTACTATAAGCATTTAAACTGATATTACACAATCCTGTGTGTGTTTTTTTATGTTATCTTCTGCTAGATTCTGCTCATTGTATTTATGGTACTGTATATGTGTTTAAGAGGATTTTATTTTAAATTTTTCCCTTATTTGTCTTTCTGTTATCTCATACAAAAATAAAAATCACTATCTATCTATCTATCTATCTATCTACCTACCCATCTCTCTATCTCTCTTGCAGTTGGTATTAGTGTTTTGGGTGTGTTATTTTATATTTCTTTCTTAAAATTAATGTGTGTGTGTGAGTTTATGCATATACACAAATTAAATTTATTTGTCCAACTTTATGATTATATATGTATTTAGTTGTAAATATTTAAATAAGTATTTAAAAGTATGTATACATGTTTTTTAAATTCATATTATATAAAAAAAGGAAACTAACCTCATGATGCTTCACTACAAAAATAATCTAAAAAATAAATGGGACACCAGGAGGTTATTTAATTTCGACTACAAATGTGTTTGAGTGTGGACTGGAAAAAAACAGGGGGAGGAAAGAGAGGTGGAATTTGCCCATCTGCCCCTACTTACAGTCACACACACACACACACACACACACACACACACACACACACACACACTCACTCTCTTTCTCTTTCACGTCCCTTGCTCTCTTTCTCTTCCTTTATGTCTTGGCCTCTGGCTTATTATCTGTCTCTCTGTATTTCCCCTGTTTCACTCTCTGTTTTTCCCTTTTTGAGGTCACCTAGCTGGACTTCAGCTACAGCTAATCTGCTGACTTTCGCCCTCTCCTCAGGAGTTAGTTATGCAACTGCAAAACAGTGTTGTTTGGAAAACACCCCACTGCTGAAGGTAGAATGGAGACCAAAGCTATCTCTCCTCTTCACCCTCTTGTTTATCATTCCTGTGAATTCTCCGTCTTTTGTTCTCTGCTTTTTGTGTGTGTGTCTGTGGGTGTATTTTGTTCTTGGTACCTGTAGGGAGCCGGTTGTGCGGTCCAGACAGCCAGAAACCCTTCAGGCCTCTGGATCGGTTTCTAGAGCATGGAGCCAGCAGGTTGGCTCTGGCCTTTATTTCTTTGCATCCCCGTGGTGAAGACTAGGGATGATATCGGAATCGTATCAGTACAGACAGATAATTGGTTAAAAATCATTTATGGGCATCGGACAGATGTTTAGATTTGAAAGATATATTTGAACCAATTTGAACCCCCTGTTTTGATGGCAAATTGTTTTAATCTGAGAGAGCAGAATATTTGGTGCTGGGTCACTGTGCAAAAAAGTCCTACATTTTTTTCCCCCTTTCCCTGCATTTGCAACCTTACAGAAAAAGACATTTTACAGCCTAGATGTAGTCCCAGTTTCTCTGTGTTCATGTAGCAGTATGGGCCGATATGTACATTCAAAATATCAGATATTGGCACTGGGCCAATTCCCATATCAGTGCATTCCCTAGCTAGTATCCTGAAGCACAAAAACGTGAAAGTTATGCTGCTGTTTAATAAAATGTTCATGGTTATAAACACACAAATGTACTGCATCCTGTATGTTAGTAGAGGATGTGATAGGAGGGAGTAGTGCTTCACATGAAAATAGTACAAACTGGGATTGTTAGACATTATTCATTAAAAAAATAAGAATATTAAAATAGCAATTATCAGCCAAAGTACGACTGGCCACAATTATAGCTGCAGCTAGGCCTGTGACGATAACTACTTTGGTTGGACGATACAGTATATTGTCCCAGAAATAATTGCAATATATGATATTATTATCATTTCAAGGCCATTCACTGATGAAATGTGTTATTTTTGGTCTTTGAGTTGTCTTTGTGCCCTTTGTTTGTTTTTTTTTTGGGGGGTCTTTGAACATTCTTGGTTGTGTCGGTTGTTTTCCGGTACAAATGCTAAATTCAAAGACCAGAAAATATACAGATCAGCTGTGCGGCTAAACTGACTAAACTGCTGGTGGCTGTGAAGTCCCGGTACTGCTCCAATCAGTACTGCACTACTGATGATACCGCTGATTCACATTTAGACTATTTACACTATTGAATTCCATTCGTTTTTTTTTTTTTTGTTAGGCTATGAATGCAGCAAGTTTTGGTGTTTGCATTTTTTTTTACTGGAATTTTAATTGGTGAATAAAATACTGTGATAAAATGTTAAGTCTATATCGCACATTCCTAGCTCAGGTGCCTTTATTTTTATGTTAAGAAACAAGAATGTGGACATAATTTGCCAATGTTGAGGTCAGAAAGCCATGTACGTATATTGTGCAGTAAGTCAATGATATAATGATTGTGACAGACCTAGATAGAGTAACCTAGATACAGTAATGTACTACAGAAATTATCAAAATAAAACCCCATTGTGATGTTGTTACCTGAATTCTTCGCCCATTGTCTATTTCTAACTTTGTGAATCGCAGAAAAACTGAATATCATGATACACAATTATCATGGAAATGTATCGTTAGATTTCTGCCGTGTCGACAACCCTTAATATGGTGCCACGTTTGATCCCTTCCACTTGATATCGTGCTGTGTTTACGCCCTGTGGCTGCTCTGTGGTTGCCCTGTGGTGCTGATATACGATTATATACCACTCGTCGACCTGCACCATATAACACAGAAGGCTGCCATCCTTATAATAGAGGACATACATGCAAACCACATGCAAATCTATGGGGAAACATCCACTGTACAGCATTTACAAAGAAACCTGACCTATCGGGACACCTTCTTTGGAGGGGCTGTTTTTTCATGACCAAGCAGCTTCTGAAGGGGTGGAGACTGTGCCATAGGGAGCCTTTCCCCCTCTCCTCCTTACTCAGCACCTCCAAACACTTATGTAATGCCTGTGTTTACAACCAGAGCTGTCTCTTGTGTCTTGCGTCAACAAGTGGCATTTGTGGATTTTATGAAAGACGCCCCCGTCTTGGGGTAATTCTGAAAGTCGTGCAACATGCAGATATTGGTCAAACATGTAGCGGCAAAGCTAAGGGGTTGGTATGTATGAGTTTGTGAGGTGAGGGAACGAGCCTCCATGACAGAAGATGAAAGGAACATTGGCCCGAGGCCCTAAGGTTTGGATGCCGTACAGCCATTGGAAGTTTAACTGAATCACATCCGCTGCAGTACATTTATGTTTAGCTTTTATTAGATCGTTCGCATTGTTCATTGTTTGCTTTTGATGTGTAGGCAGCAGAAGGTGATTTAAGGAGATCTATGCGCATGGGAACAGCAGCACTTTGGGAGTCTCAAGTCCAGGAATGGGCAGCAAGCAGTGTGTGTGTGTATGTGAGAGGAAGAATGTGGTGCATGAAAGTCATTTCGCTCAGGCCAGGTGATTTGGCGAAAGGAGGTTAGAGTGAAAGTTCTTTTTTTCTCTTATACCAAATGTAGTTGATTGGCCAAGCCGTTTGGCGGACAAAACTACAGACGCCGCTACTGTTTTTAGCAACATACTCTTCTCAGTTCTTATGGATAACAGTATGGCACACAGTGTCAGAAAGCAAATAAGCAAGTCTGTGTCTGAAACACCGTCTGGTTTGCTCATTTGGGCCTGCATCATGCTAACCGATGAGATGCAAGCATTCATTATTTGTTAGCAGGGTTGTAGTACCCAAGCCCGGTCTTGGACTTGGATCTGGACTCGTTTTTTTTATTGTCTTGGACTCACTGGTTGTCTCAGGCTCAGCTATTGGTCTCGTTAAACATTCGATTTGGGGTTTAACAACAAATCGATCAACGCATCGACCAAAATGGCGCACGATCCAACACATTGATGTGACGCATAAAAAATGATGTGTTCAAATGCACAATGAATTTGTCTTCATATAATGGTGTGCAGTGTTATGTACTGAGAGGTTGCTTTTGCTCATCACCACACTGCTGTGTTTGACCTTTAGTAATAAAATGTTCAGATTATAGTGTGTTTGCATGTGTGAGATCATGGAAATGTAGCAGCACCACAACGAAATGCAACCTCTGCACACGTGCCCATCACACGTGCACACGTGGAGCAGCGGGCAGCTATCAACAGCGCTCGGGGAGCAGTGTAGTGGGACGGTACCTTGCTCAAGGGTACCTCAGTGGGCCGGGACTCGAACCTGCGACCTTCAGGTCTCAAAGGCAGCATCCTAACTACTAGGCCACCACTGACCTACTGAATATGCATCGAATCGCATCGAACCGAATCGCTTTGCTGCAAATTTTAAGGTATTGAAAATGTGTCGGCTCCAGAATAGAACTGGATTGGATTGGATCGGATGGAATCGTGATGAAACTTGCGATTTACACCCCTACACTACCTTTAAAAAAACAGTGTTACATTGCACTTGCTTAATTTAGAAAATGTGCCTCACAGCATCACATGCAGTATAACCGGGTCAGTAATTGGTCTCAAAGAGGATGTTTTATCTGTTTTGCTCGCTGGACTTGGACACGAACCTCTTTGGATCTTGACTTGGACACAACCAGTCCTGGTCTTATACTCAACAAAGAGTGTCTTGTTAAAACTAAAGAGATATTTTTAATGATGGCACTGTTCCACATCTAAAGAGTAAAAAGCCCAATAAACTCTTCACCGATTTGGATTTTAGAAGGACTCACTGACTGGTGGTGTAGTGTTCACTCATAGGTGATGCTGACAAAGAAGAAGGGAGTAATCAGGACAAGGAAAAGCCTCAGGAAAACTATGCAAGACCATTTTAGATCATTTAGCTGCGACCGAGCCTCTACTGTGGTTTGTGGCACATTTGACCTGCTAACTAAGCTATCATTAGCTTAGCAAAGATGCTACAGGCCCAAACGCCACAGAACATTTATGTCGAATGCACCCAAGTATTTATTTTTTTATTTTTTTAGGTTTTACATCTTTAAATCTACAGAAAAGTAGTATTAAGGGAGGGATCTTTTGAAGCTGACCAAAAACAATGAAGCAAATCCTTTACTCTTCCAGGTGAATATAACGTTACCAGAATGATGCTGCTGGATCGTTTGTGGTGTTAGTATTATTCCTTTGCTTGAGCTCACCGCTAGATAACATACACAGATCAGCCATAACATTAAAACCACTGCCAGGTGAAACGAAAAACTCGTTACAGTGGCACCAGCCAATGAATGTGATATATTAGGCAGCAAGTGAACAGTCAGTTCTTGAAATTAATGTACCGACAGCAGGAAATTGATTCAAATTTTGATGGTTGGATGACTGGATCAGAGCATCTTCAAACTGCACCGGTCTTGTGGAGTATTCCAGGTATGCAGTAGTTAGTACTTCTCAAATGTGATTCAAGGGAAGAACAACCGGTGAATCGCCAACAGGGTCATGGGTGTCGAAGGCTCACTGATGAGTATGAGGAGCCTCGACTAGTTAGATTTCTCTGGCACGAGGGGGCCTACGCAATATCAAGAAGGAGGTTTTAATGGTATGACAGTTCAGTGGAAGGTGGTAATTGTGCCACAGAATGTTTGTGCTCATACTTTCATATTTGACAGTATAGCTGCACAATATATTGTACTGAAGGCTGCAATATGTAAATGAGCCAATCACAGAACCTGCAAGAACGTCCATGCGAAGAGCTGGGTTAAACTGTTAGGGTAAATAAGGAGATATATGTAAATGTGCTGGTGTTGTGACCTCACAAAAACATGATTTGAAAACGGGCGTTTTTTTAATGCTTACTTTCCCTATGTGGACTGTATAGATGGGGGGTGTGAATGTACATGTTCAGTGTTAAAACACCTCTGAATGTTTTCTTTTCGCTAGAAACTACTATGAAATGGCCGGCTTGGACCATAATAGCTTTAGTAGTCACAGGTTTACTAATATCAACAGCGACAACTGTGGAAACATGTCGTTTGTCCAAACTGTGATGTTTTGTCATCGCTGAAAAGCGTTTTTTTTCCTACTATCTTGGTTAAATAACTCCCCGGATTAGTAAAGTCCTGTTGTGTCAGTGCAGTGCTGCCAGCGTTATCCATCCGGAAGTAAGTTCTTTGCCGTTGTGGAGTAACGCTGATTTGTCCTATTCCTATCCTAGGCCTATTCTTGTGCTCTAGGGCAGCCTTGTTGTCTTTTTCTCATCCATGTGTCAATAGTCATTGTAGCCGCAGTGAATGGCCATGGCACCGGCCTCCGCCGAACGCTGGATGTGCCGGTAAGCACCGAACAGCTGACTGGCCAGAAGCCAGAGGCCCGCCTGCACCATGGCCAAAATACAAGGCTCTTCATGACCACAAGCGGGCCATCTCGGGTGATGGGTCACAGCTGTTCAGCCCCCTCACACATGCACCCATGCACACACCCAAGCCCAGCAAACTGCAGAAGCTGTCTTCACCAGTGTGCATTGTGTGAAACAAACGTCCGGCCCAGTGAGAGCTCGTTATCCTGAAAAAGCGTATCAAATGGAACGTAAACCATGCTCCCCCGCTCTCCTGCTCTCTCTCTTCTCAGCCTCTCGATTATAGTTCTTCACAGCGCATTGTTTTCCCGGAAGTGAAAGGTGATCTCGACACACAGCAGCTTACAGTGGAGAAAACTAAAACCAGTGTTCGTTTTTTTTTTAAGATTCAGCAGCTACAAAAGCTATTTTCAGATGCTTCAGAGTCTAGGTTGGAGTGTATGTATATGAAGAGGTCAGTCAATTTGGATAAATTATTATTATATAATTATAATAAATTGAAAATTATTAGAATTTAATAATAGAGCGGCACGGTGGTGCAGTGGTTAGCGCTGTCGCCTCACAGCAAGAAGGTCCCGGGTCGGCCACGGGCGCCTCTCTGTGCGCAAGTTCTCCCCGTGTTGGTGTGTGTTTCCTCCGGGTGTTCCGGTTTCCTCCCACTGTCCAAAGGCTGCAGTAGGTTGATTGGATGCTCTAAATTGTCCGTAGGTGTGAGTGTGTGTGTGAATGGTTGTCTGTCTATGTGTTGCCCTGCGATGGGTTGGCCTCCTGTCCTGGGTGAACCCCACCCTAGGCCCGCAGTCGGCTAGGATTGGCTCCAGCTTCCCCGTGACCCGGAAACAGAAGAAGCGGTTTAGAAAATGGATGGATGGCAATTAATAATAAATTAAATTATATTAAATTATAATGAATTATTCATTTGCTCTCACATAACTACGTAAAAAGTAAAAACAACGATGAACCACAGCGGCGCTGTCTAGCCTCAGGTTGGGTGATGTCACTGTGATAAATGATACCGTTATGCTTTTGCGAGCGTATTGTTGAGATCTGCAGGCTTCATTAGCCTAATTAGTCCTGTTTAAATGCTTTCGCTGCGGTGCAGTGTGTGATCGCACTGACAGATTTGTGTCGTTTTTGTCTGATGCATTTGGTCAAAGCTCAGGAGGCAACACGTGATGCAGATCATGTGTCAAAAGTATGTTTCGAATTTTTGTAGAGCGTGCCAGCATATAACAACCTTAGAAATCACAATTTTGTGTGTTCCCAGGGCATTTTGACAGATGCTCCGCTGCTCTTGATGGCTGTTTCTGTAAGAATTTTGTTAAATCAGTAATTGTTTACCCCTGGACTTAAGTGGGGAGGGTGTGTCACTGTGCCTCTGTGTGTAGGTGTGTGAACTGACGAACGTATAAATCCCAGGTATGAATCGCACATAGCGTTGGTATGAATTTGTTGTTAGGACGTTGCCTTTGGGACCTGAAGGTCGCAGGTTCAAGTCCCGGCCCAGGCACCACTGATGTACCCTTGAGCAAGGTATCGTCCCGCTACACAGCTCCCCAGGCGCTGTTGGTAGCTGCCCGCTGCTCCACGTGTGCACACGTGATTGGTTAAAAGCGAAGGTCACGTTTCGTTGTGGTGATTGAGTGTGTTCACAAAGACAAATGGTCACTTTCACTAATACTAAGCGTAGTTTATAGGCTTATCAAAAATCAACTGTATTTGCACTATGGTTTCTCGATAGCCTACGGTGTTTGCTGTGAAACGCTGTGAAGCGCCATCAAACTATAACTGATTTCTTCAAATCACAGCAGGTCAGAGGTTCATTACATTGTGTGTGTTTGTTGTTCCTGGGGTTGGAAGCGGGATGCTAATAATTGACTCCCGTCTATCAAAAATCCAATGGCAAATGGGTTCATCTACCGTTAAAATCACAATGGCAATACTGAGCTATAGAGTCCAAATCAGTTTATTCATCCATATCATGCTACTCTTCAAGCCTGGCTAGGCCATGATTACACTTCCCTCAATGCCACTCTACAAGCAAATGTGCTGATAAAGCCATGGGTTACTGACACTCTTAGGGAGTCTATGTGGGCCAGTGTATACACATTATTAGTGGTTCTTCTCTACAGGAAACATACTTACATTTTTTTGTGTTTAAAATATTGGAAAGTAAATAAATACATTTAAATACATTTCATTTAAAGCCTAAAAAATTTGCTTGTATTTTTTTTTCTAATATTCTAAATTCAGCAAATAAACAGCATTAATAACAGTAAAACGTAACTATAATGTCCCATAATACAGCAAGATGTTTTTTCACCTGATTTCCATAGTACTTCTGTTGTTTTCTTCATCGTGGAATGTCCCACACAATATAAACAGCAGCTGTAGTTTAAAAATAGTGCAAAATAAAAATAATTACCCTCTATGCTCAATTCTGAGCCCTGTATGTCAAGACCGCAAATACACCCCGCTTGGTTTCTACCGAGCAGACGTTCCGGTGCTATATTTCTGCTGTTAATTGGAAGGGACACCTCTTTTGCCTGCTTCAGAAGAACTAGTGTTTATGGTTTCCTCTTCGTTGCGCTGGTCCACATGAAAAAGCTCTGGTGCTCTGTAATAACACACTGCAGTACGTTAGCGGTTTTGTCACTCTGCACATGTGCACGGCAATGGACGGGCCACGCAGTACGTCCTTAATAAGTAAAACTACACACCAGCAAGTTTATAGGCCATCTATGTGTTTTAACTCCACAAACTATCAATAGCATCTGGAACAGTGTAAATGGGCTAATGAAGAATGTGGCCAAGTGTCCAGTCCAGTGGATACGGGGAAACAGCTGCCATCTCAAGCATATGACTGCAGATGCTTTTGATCATTGCTGTATTTGCAAAATGATTGAGTGGAGTTAGAAAAGTACCTTTGCCCCACTGCCAGAAGTTTTATGTAATAGATCTTGTTTTTTGAAGGAAAAGGGAATGAAGAACGAAGAGGAATCCAGGCGATAGTTCAGAATGAGTTGAGATTTGATCACAATGTAAAGAAATGTACTGATTTCTTTACATTGGTGGTGGTAGGAACCTGGGGGTGTGCAATATGTAAATGTCCATTGTCCAAACCGCTTATCTATTTTGGGTTGTGGAGGGGCTGGCGATGACAGCAGCTGGCTATGGGCCTAAGGCAGGATAAACCCAGGACAGGAGGCTAAACTATTGCAGGGCAACGCAGAGAGAGTCACCAACTGATTCACACCTATAGGCAATTTAGAGCATCCAATCAACCTAAACTGCAAGCCTTTGTCCAAACCACTTATCTATTTTGGGTTGCGGGGGGAGCTGGAGATGACACCCGCTGGCTATGGGCCCAAGGCAGGGTATACCCAGAACAGGAAGCTAACCTATCGCGGGGCAACGCGGAGAGAGTCACCCACTCATTCACACCTATGAGCATCCATTGGGAGGAAACCAGAGCACCCGAGGCCAATCTTGGGGTTGAACCCAGGACCTACGTGCTTTGAGTGAACAGTGCTAACCACTGCACAACAGTGCCGCCCCAAAATGCAAATAAGTGTATCTCTCCACCATGAATGGATTGGAAAGCTGCAATTTAGACCAAAACTTTATTTCAGATTGTTAATCATTTTATGTTGGTTTCTTTCTTGTAACGTTATCAACCGTCTGGTTGCTCCATCGCCACTGCTGTGAATGACACTAAACGGTTCTGCGTTGTTCCTTTAAAATGCACCATTTCACTTCAGAACCATTCTGACTTTGTTTACAGCCTAACAACTGCCTTTTGAAAAATCGGGGTTGCCTTTCATTATTTTCCAGCTGTACATTTCATAGCTTTGCTGCCTATCTGTGCTATCGGCGAACTAACAGGCTTGGTTATCTAACACATTCTTTAAAGTAATGAGGTTTACACCAAGAAAATGGTTCTTGAACCATTCGTTTACTTCGGTTTATCCAAGAGCTGTAAAGTGACAGCAGTTAAAAAGGCCGTGGCCTCTATAACGTAGTTACAGTGCCCTGCTGTAGTCATTAACAGTCAGCTGTGGAGATGCCGTGCGGCGTGTAAAACGATACAGTGAATGAAAGCACAGGAGACACGCAGTTAATCCAAAGACATTTGGAAGAAATAATAAGCGAGTTCAGATCCTCCTTAAATTATGGGCTACGCGGGATGAAAAAAACATCATTAACTGGTATTGGGGTCAGTGTTGATTTTCTGCAACAGTTGAGGATGTTTCGGTTTCATGCTTGTTCCTGGAAAAGTGGAGATTCTGATTTTAGCTCGTTCAAACCGATTTGGAGCGCTCCTGTCTCCTGACATCAGTGCTGGAGAAGGTGCCGCTCCCCACTTACTGAACGTCCGTCATGCATGCATTAATGTTTCCTCTGGCGGCCTAATGTGAACAGCAGCTGATGTTGTTGAGATATGCGAGTAGGGCTGAACGACTTGGGGAAAATATCTCGTTTCGCCCGTATTTTCATTGTAATTGTGATGATTTTCTTTACATTCAAGGTTTTTTTTTTCCACAGAGGCTTGAGGCTTGAGAACTTGAGGCCTGAGCCAGAATGCCGTGTCACAAGCTCTGCATTATTAAAGTTCATGGTTAAACTCCAGTTCAATTGCCAGTTTGGGTTAAAATTTGCAAACTGCGTCTTTTCAAATTGCGGTTGTTGAGCCCTACATGCGCATATGCTACTCGGAACAGCTATAGGCTTATTTCCACACCTCACATTGCCAGATGGTTTGATATGCTGTCTCTTCTCAGAGTGTTTCTTCTGACCTAAGGCAGCTCCCTGCAGCCACAATCACAATAGCAGTAGTATGTTCATGTACACATCACGATCAACAATATGGCTACACACATTCAAACATCCGTTCTAATGAGTGAATACTGCTGCTTAAAACTGCATCGCAGGCACAGGTGTACACAAACAGCTTGTAAAGTATAATCGCCATAGAAATGCACCGTCAATATGACAGGATGGTTTAGAGCTATTAATGTGAGGTTAATATGCTCAGTACCATGTTGGGAAGAGGGGTTAAATAACACCTTGGCACTGTGGAGCAATAGAACTGCAGTAGAACTACTGATCGAGCTTTATTGAGGACCTTTGCTTAGGGGTGGATGATATGGCAAAAACATCACAATACTTTCACAAAAGTCACAATATTATATTGTGCAAATGTTGTTACAAATGTTAAATATCATTACATAAAAAAATTTCATAGTTTTAAGCAAATCAGTTTTTAGGAATTGTTCTACAACTAAAAGTGTACATTTTTGTAAAGTGTAAAAAACGTTTCACATGCTACACTGCGCTAATTGAAATAGGGAAAAAATAATTTTGCAGGGAATTATGCAACGAAGCATGCAGTTGGTCAGAGGCCTAGAAGAACAGACAAAATGTGATATGCCCAGAAGAGCATGTGAAATTGGTGTTGTGATTAATTGCAATAACAATAAATATCGTCATATTGCCCAGTTGTAGCTTTGAGATGACCTGGAATGATGTATGTGCTCTAGAACCAACCATCCAACATCAGTGCCTAACCTCACTATCCCTCAAACCCTCACGGCAATGTTCCTGTATGAACCTTCCCAGTAGAGCAGAGGTTGTTACTGCAGCCCTTTAAAGACCCTTGAGTGCAGAAGACATGCTAGGTTAGGGTGTGTCTCCAAACCTGTGGACCTAAACTGCGTATGTACGGTATATAATTGCAGATGTTTTGCCGTTGTACTTCGTTTCTCTAATAAAAGGCAGTAAAACATTTACTAATTATGTTCCCATTCCCTAGATAAACTGTGGACTTACCCTAGCAGTAACCCCAGCTTTTATATGTCTGCTTGTCTAACGAAGCAGTCAGAAGCACAAAAGCTGATCTCCAGCGGTTGGACAGTCCAGTACATGATTCTCTTCAGCTTCACCGGACAATAGCCCAACTCCAGCGCTCGCAGTATGTTACAGCATGAGCGTGGATCAGTTTGACTGAGCTGACTAGGCATAACAAAGCCTTAAACTATAGAGGGGTTCAAGGGCTACCTAAGAAGGAGAGAAAAGGAAGGGAAACTCTTGTTTATCATGTGAAGCATTGGGGGCTGAGTTAGAGAATGGCCTGCTTGTTTTGGTCTTCAGCATGGGATTCAGAGTTAAAGGCCTACGCAAAGCTAATTAGATTAGTACTGAAGGGAGCCTAAGTGACTGAAACGCACACACAGAACTTTGTTTTTGCTGTTGTGAAAGGCCTTGGTTATTTAAAGGTGACTTTTGATCTTGGCTGCTTTCTTCGCTTTCGCTCCTTCCAGTCGTCTCAGTTCTGCGTCGCGCCTGACTCAAGGAGAAGGCGGCTCAGATGTCTGAAACTTCACCGTCGTCAGGTGCCGAGCCAGTTGCGAGCTTAGGTGAATAACAGTGAGCTTTTGTTTGCCTCTACAGGAAAAGTGTTAATCACTGGCTTTGTTTCTTTTCCTCCTTTTTCCGTCTTTTACAGAGTTCCTAGGAATTGTAGAAGGTTGTTTGCAAGTAAATGCGTCACCGCCAAGCTTTTGCCTCGTTGCAGCCAGTTAGTGAGTGGTAACAAAATTGTTGTAATGTTAAATTCATTCGTTTGGGCTACACCAGGGAATAATGAGGGTAGGCTTTTCGTATCATGACATTTTAGCGTTGGATATGCTCCTAGAGAGTGTCAGTAAACAGCATTACGCTACGTACGTCTACGTTTGGCCCAAAATGAATACAAGCCGAAGCGGCCCCCTTAAAATTGTGCCGTTAAAATTATCCATACCAAGAGCTGACTCACCCTTCCAAGTACTATTCATACGCTTGCTCAGAGAGTACACGCCTGATACGCTTCACGAGAAAAGGGCAACAGAGGGAATTATTTAAAGGCAGGTCTTCTCAGAACCCATAATTCAGTCATATGTTCCGATTTCTCTCTTTAATGGCTCTCTCTGGACGCAGCTCTGATATCTTCATGACCAAGGCGAGCTCCATATCGGCCAAACCTGGTGTATGCACCGGGGGGGGTCGCAGCCTTCTTGTCCCATGAGGTTATGGCAAGTCTGGCGAGATTGAGCAAAAGGAAGTCATCTATTACACATTTCTCTGAACAGCTCTACTCAGTGGCCCCTCTGCCCTGTGGTCCCACGTTAGCATTCTTCAATTAGAGCGGGTTGTGTGTGCAGTTTATCTGGCAGATGTGAAGGAGAGAGAGGCTGGCACAGCTGCAGAGTGTAGGAGTGAGATTCCAAGGGCTTCTGCGAATGGGAGGCAGCGGTAACATTCTCATGCCAACTCCCTAAGCAGATGTGTTCTGTTTATTTCTCTACATGTATTTTTTTACCCTTAATTGCTGTTCTGCCTGACCATTGCAATAACTCAGCTCAGCTAGTGAGTGCTCGGCCAGGTATATGTTATCTGACATGTTGCTTGGGCGATAAACAAGCCAATATTAAGGTTGCAAAATGCAATGAATGTCATGAATTTTTACTTAAAAGAATCAACTTCTAATGTTTTGGCTGACACGCTTGATTGTATTTTGTAAATCTAAACAATTTTTGATTTTGGCACCAGCAGTGCACTGAGAAACGTTTGGAACAGGGGCAAAATAATAGTGGAAAATGTATGGAATGGCCGTTTATAGAAGTTACACCATTTAGAACAAGTCCACAATAAACAGGTGAACTGGAAACAGGTGAGAGGATCATGACTGGGTATAAAAATCCACTTCTCAGTGGAAGATTGCAAAGAATTTAGGTCTTTTACCATCTACAGCACATAATATTGTGAAAAGATTCAGGGAATCTGGACAAATCTCAGTCCATGTAAGGCAAGGATGAAAATTACAGTTGTATGTGTGTAACCTTCGAGCCCTCAGAAGCCAGTGCACAAGAACTGTCATGCAACTGTGATAAATTAAGCCACTTAGCAATGGAGGACTTTGGAAAACCATTGTTACTTAACACGGTCTGTCGCTATATCAGGAAATGCAGCCTGAAACGGTTCAATTTGATTTGATCTAAGGCAGAATTGGTTTCTGATGCTTATGTTTTGTTAGCGTGGAGGTTTATTGAAATAAAATGTTAAGTCAACTAGGGGTGGGCAATATGGCAAAAATTTTCTTCTCACAATATTTACAGAAATTTCCCTGATATGCAATATGTCACGATATGTATTAAGTTGGAACAAAGGAAAAAGAGGCAACGGTGCCATTTTTTACCAAAAAAAAGTTATTTTTATTTTCCCTAAAATTAAACAAAGTTTGACATTGTTTTTTAAGAACTAACGATATCGGGATATGCTCAGAAAAGCATATTGTGACCACAGTTTATCACGATAACGATAAACATCATAATGCCCAGCTCTAAAGTCAACTGTTTTCGTTGGAACTGGTGTGATTCCTTGTGCATTTGATCAGTTAAAGCATTTCCTCACATGTGTGGAAATGAGATGTTTTTGCCTTGTGTTACGTTATCAAGGTCTGTGCTCCCTTCTGAGATCAAAAACTGGCTGCAGTGCAGTGTAGGCATAGTTGAAATGCTGAATGTTCATCTCAGTCAATCTTCTGTCTTATATTGATGCTGGTGGAAGAACAAAGTAGGGATGAAAGCGGTGTCTTGGAAAACCAGTGAGGAATGGTTTTATGGTCTTGAAGTGATCGACATAATGGCCCTGCAAGCAATATCATGAACTCACTGTGCCTTAGGCTTTATTTTAGAGTTTCTCATGAATTTTAATGCACTGCTTCTCTCTCTCTTGCTTTTTTTCTCCCTCGTGTGGCCACGAGCTAGCCCTGATGAAATCAGAGCGATAGTGCAAGTGCAGTAACATCTTCCTGGTTCCATGTATTATTCTGTGCTTTGCAGCTACCGTGAAGCTTGTACTGGATGCTTTCTACATAACGTGTTCTCCACTGATGTGTTAGAGTTAATGCTGTACAACATGTTACACTAATGTCATTTTTTTCCTGTAACAGTGTTGGAGTAGCTGCTTTGTAGCTGCCACTATATGATATTTCTGCTCTTCTTAAACTTGAAAACAAACGGCGCATTATGTGTAGACATCTTTCCAGCTGTCTTAGCGACTCTGACATCCTTACTAACGTGTGGTGTGATGCAAGAGATGAATGAGGTCTTGGGCCTGTTATCTTGTGAACTTTAGTAGTGATGTTTTTAGGGAACATTAATGCATGTTTTTTATTTAAAATGACAGTGTTTCAAAGGCCTGTAATAGGTTGACTGGATACTCTGCATTGCCTGAATGTCTCTGTGTTACCCTCCATTGGTTTGGCCTTCTGTCCTGGGTGAACCCTGCCTTGGGCTCATAGTCAGCTGGGATAGGCTCCAGCTTCCCCACGACCCGAAATGGAAGAAGCGGTTTGGAAAATGAACGAATATTAAAAGATTTTTGAACATTACAAAGTAAAATTAAATAATTATCTATGCTACTCTTTATTGTTTTTTTTTCTCTCCCACTTCTAGTAGTTACTTAGAGTTACTAAGTTTTTCATTAAACTGTAATGGGATTATTTGGCATCTTGGAAAAAAGTCATGTCAGTATCACTACAAGCCAAGCAAAAAGTTTGAAAATTAAATTTTATTGACATTTTATTTGGTAAATTTTTTTTTTATTTAAATCAATAAAGGTATAAATGAGTATATGCATAAATCAACTACTTTAGAAATGTGTACATGTGTTTTTATTGTTGTTGTGAAACAGTATTCTCACATATATATATATATATTCCATGCTATGTGCAGTCTTAGCTATTTGGTGTATTTGGGAAAATAATGCAGTGTTTTTACAGTATTTTTACTCGACTGAGCTAAAATATTTGGACTGCTGAGCCTTTAAAATGACCTGTAGATGCCTTGTTGACCATTCGGTTAGGGAGTTCCTCCTCTTAAAGTCAACCGGATTCAAATCCCGAACCGGTGCAAATACCATTGAGGTACCTGTGAGCAAGGTACTGTCCTCAAGCCCTGCTCCCCAGGTGCTGCCTATGTTAGCTGCCAACTGCTCCTACCTGAATGGGTTATTGTGGTGCACTGTGTGCTGTGTTGTGGCGTGTTCACAATGATAAATAATCACTCCCTCAAAGTAAACGCTAAGCCCAAGTCAAGTGATCAAGCCCTAATTCTACACGTCTGTGCCTAAACGAATTACATATGCCATTGTTTGTGCATGACAATCAGAATTATACGTTTAAACAGAACAGCGTACCATTCAAACAGCTAAAGGGAGGGGCCGGGTGGGGCGGGGCAGGGGGTGGGAGGGGTTTCTCGGTGAGAAAGAGAGAAGGAGAGAAAGGGCAGAAGACTTCCAGGGATGGCTTGATGTTTGGACTGCGGCAGACGGCAGGGACAAAATAAGACCAGGCGGATGGAGGGGATGAATAATTAATGAACGAGCTGTACAAGCCTTCATTTGAACTTGTTCCGTTCCCTCTCTCGCCCTTGCTCTCCCCCCCCCCCCCCTCCCTCTTTCAGTCTGGGAGGGTTCATCAAGGTTGAGGGAAGAAGAATTTTTGCAGCGCACATTTTATTGTGATGTGTGTCAGCGATAGGTCCCGTGCTTGCTACTACTGTGTGTTGTCGAGGTTTCTGGGGCTGAACAGGTAGTTATCTAAAGGATCTGTCTGACATGTAGACATCTGTTAGTGGTAAAGCTAGAAATGTCAAATGTATGGCAATGACACTGCCTGCATTTTGACAGAAATCAGTGATAGCTGCTACGCATGCCTGCCAGCTCTCCTGAGGGAACATGCAGGAGGCCTGAATGTCGTCTTTGGCATTCATAAGGAAACAGCCCTTTTGATGAACATCTGGTTCTAGATTTTTGTTGTTTTAATGCAAACGTGTGCCTATTTAAGTAGACTCGTTTAAATGACTCATTTGCCTTTTTTTGTTATTTTCATATCAGGCCAATGGCCACTGACAGTACTCTATAGACAGGGCATTGCTAGAAAGTGTGGTGTAAAAGAATAGAATAGTTAGCCCCCAAAATTATATAATGTTCTTTTTTAGATAGTGTTCTCTGATGGCCCACTGGTCCCTTGGTATCAAAGCCCTTCCCAGTGTTGCCAACTTAGCAACTTTGTCGCTAATTCTAACGACTTTTCAGACCCCCTTAAGGACTTTTTCCCCAAACAGCGTCTAGCGACAAATCTAGCGACATTTTGAGAAGCTTTAGCTACTTTCTCTACAACTTTGGGGTCAATATTCCCTGCAGATCAGCCTTGAGCATACATCAAACCATGTCCGTATTAGGTATTGAGGAGAACGTGGAGACCGCCATGTGAATTTTTTTTGGCAGTAATGACATAATTTAATGCAAATTAGTGTGGCGTCATCTAGCAACATATAGCGACTTTCTGGGTAAACGTCAACTACTTTTTGTAGGAGATAGTTGGCAACACTGCTCCCTCCTGCCCCTTACAGCATCCCTGTCTACCGAGCAGTGTTTCCCAACCCTGGTCCTGGAGGCCCCCTTGCTGTGCACATTTTTCCTTGCTTCCAACACACCTGATCACAACTAAGGATCTCCAGGTCCATGCTATAGGGTGTATAAGGGTTGTCAGGTTAACAAGGGAGATCCATCTTGGCCATTTAGCTAACACAGGGCCCATTGAAACAGTCTACTCTGCAGAACCGAATGTCCTTTCAAATGAAGCATGTTGTCTTAAAGCCTAGGACAGTGCATTTCCAGACAGGTCAGTTGCCCAGTTTGCCAGGCGGTGGCGATAGATTACATGCATCAGACACTATCGTAGATAGGCTTGAGCCTGACGTAACTGACAGCTCCCCGTATTTCTGTTGAAGTATGCTGTTGGTAGTGTTGCATCAGTTTTAATGCATTTAAATGCTGCCTTCCCTATCTCCCGTTTCACAATCGAGGCCGTTGTCTTCAGGCCGCACAGAGAGATGCATATCCTAATGCATTTTTAATCAGTTTCCTCTCTATAGGCGACTTCTTCTCAATGGTGGCGCGTGTGGTTTTTCAGCAGTATGGAACGAGGAGGGCCAGGAGCACTCCGGCTGCTGAAAATCATCCAGCACTATTACCCATGCTATCATATCAGTGCTTCTGGAATCTCAGGTTGGTAATTATTCATTAGTCCTCGCTGCCCTTGTTCTCCCACTAAAGGGCTTAGTAATGATCTGCTCATTTTTGGGCTTATGAGCGCGTAAGGAGGCCTGTGCTCACGCGAGCGTCTCGGCTGCTATCGCCGGTGGAGCTGTCGTTCCTCCCAGTTCAGATTAGCAATGTGTAATAAGCAGTGCGCAGCTATTCGCAGGCTTCTTCACGCTGAGTAAAATCGTTCACAGGAGTGCTTTTATGAGCCGAGACATATGACAGTTTTGTTTTTTGGTTAGTTTTTTTTACTACAGTCAAACGTGAGGCGATGAAAACAAATACAGCGTTCTTTATGGGATAATTATTCCTTTCAGACGCAGCACGGAGGAGAGCACCGCGCGCCTAAAATCTTCCCTCGTCACTTTTTTTTCCGACAAGTGTTACAACCTCTGGTTAAATGCGATTGAAAATACGAGACTGGAGGTGCTAAACACGAATCTGCGGCGACTTGGGTCGTTCGAGGTATTCTCTCTCTATTCAGCTCTCGGAGACGACAGCGTGCTTATGTAATCAGTCTGGGGCCGGCTCATGTGAATCGCAGTCCTTACATGCTCCCTTTCGCTTTTCCCTCCCGCTGAGTTTCGCTGGCTCTCTTGCTCTGTAACCCACACCAGCGTTGGTAGCAGCTCCCTCTTTTTTTCACGTCTATTCAACACATCTACACGCACACGAACGGGTTGCCCCTTTAAGGACACGGGCCTGAATTGGTCCTGCGTACTGAGCACAGCACAAACCACTGGACTTGCCTCAACAGGCGCATGAACATGGGATTCCAAGGAATTCGTGCACATTTAACTCATTAACATGTAAACAAAATGTGGTCTGCGGTTGGATGTGACATCCTGGAGATACTTGCGGGGTCAGAATTGATAGGAAGCAGGAGTTTGAAGAGTTTAACGCCTCTAAAAGCTCCCTCGGGGATACTTAGTGCAAGAGTGATTATGGACGTGCAGCCTGATGTTTTATATTAGAGAGAAGGTCTTCGACATATTTTGAACACAGGTAGGACAGAACGGTAGGTGTAGAGTCCTATAAGGCAAAATAGTATATTTTTCTAGATTTGCCACTGTGCATTATTAGTATTCGTCATTGTGAACACACCACAGCACACAAAATGCAACATCTGCATTTAACCCATCTGTGTAGGAGCAGCTGACATGGGCAGCTGTGCTTGGGGATTGTACCGGTCCCTTTACCGGTTCGGAATTTGAAGCAGCCACCTTCAGCTCACAGGGGCAACTCCCGAACCGCTACACCACCACTGCCCCTGGTTCACTGGTGGGTTTGTACAGTGTATGCAATGGCTATATTTACCTCTGGTCCCTGTCACCACCACTGTACAGAAATATGAGCGATGATGGTTCTCTACAACGGACCATTTAGCATCAGACTTCTGTGAATGACTTTGTTTTCATCTCGGTGACTAAATTATGGAGGAAAAAGACTCAATGGAATCCCCCCTTTAACGACACGGGCCTTAGTCATATCTGTGCATTCATCCAAGTGCTCATTACAGTCGGCTTGGCTGACCTGCACTTTTCATGGGCAGTGCCGGTTTTCTTCAGCAGCCCTGTTAGTCCTGTCGCTCTGCGCCTTTAAAGAATGCTGCAGTGGAACCCCAGGCCGCAAGGCCTGTTTCATAAGCCTCCAAGCCCCTCCTCCCTGATCAGCACAGGGAAGTGTACCTCTGTCAAAAGAGAAAACGGGGCAAGAGGGAAAGGGGGGGGGAGGCTGCGTGGCGGAGGGGGCGGGAGTTTGGCGAAGGAAACGAGGGCTTGTTTTATTTTTTTTTTATTAGCGAGTCTGCATTAGTGAAAGTGGTTTTAGAGAAATCGGAGAGCAGCGAGTGGGCGGACAGATAGTCCGAGAAAGGAAGCGGGAGCGATAGATAACAGCACGAGGAAGCGAGAGAGGTGCAAGGCAGAGGGGTTGGAGAGGAAGATGGTGAGATGTTCATCGTGAGGGCTTTATGCACTGCATAAATGACATGAACATGAAAAGTCGACACAGCAGAGAAATTTCATCAGGTTTTTTGTTTTTTTTAAAGGTTTATGTTAAACTTTCCATGAAGTAAATGAGCAAAAAAAAGTTTCTCACATATTCGTACACTTTGCAAGCTAATTAGCACAGACTTCCTCGCAAAAGGAGGAAACTTAGTTTGAGTTGAAGATGCTGGTGTCACATCGGTGTGAAAAAATCATTAAAAAAGAAAAATATGTAATAAATTGAACAAGTGTTTAAGCATTATAAGTGTGGTAGTAATTTGATAAGAAAAAGCTACTTTCTGCATTTAACACTGTTATAATATGTTCAGGGCATCACGGTGGTGCAGTGGTTAGTGCTGTTGCCTCATAGCGAGAAGGTCCTGGGTTCGGTGCCCTTCTGTGCGGAGTTTGCAAGTTCCCCTCTTGTTGGTGTGGGTTTCCTCCGGGTGCTCCAGTTTCCCCCTACAGTCCAAAGGCTGCAGTAGGTTAATTGGATGCTTTAAATTGCCCATAGGTCTGAGTGTGTGTGTGTGAATGGTTGTCTGTCTTTGTGTTGTGATGGGTTGGCCTCCTGTCCTGGGTGAACCCTGCCTTAGGCTGGAATTGGCTCCAGCTTCCCCGCAACCTGGAAACGGAAGAAGCAGTTTAGAAAATGGATGGATGGATAATATGTTCAGTATTACATGTCAAAAAAATGTAACCAAATCCCAATGAGAATAATGGCTTTGGACAATACCGATATAATGATAATTTGAGCGTCAGTACATGTATTTGATCATATGTGTAACTCACAATGCCTTGCACATGACATGCAAAATAGCACACGAACATCTGCAAACGTTATGTATGTATGAAATGACAGTAAGCTAGCCCAACTCCATGCTTGTTAATCTTAGGGGCGTCAATAATTGGTCACATGTCACCTGTGAATGTCTGCAGTAATCAAACAGATGAAGAAAAAATATATATATGATCAAATAAATGCACTGAAGCTCAAATTAACATCGTTATTCTCATTGGACATGTGTTTAGATTTGTTAATATTTTTTTTTACTTTTAATATTGAACATATAACAGTGTTAAATGCAGAAAGTGGCTTTTTCTTATCAAATTACTATCACATTAAAAATGCTCATTTCTGCTAGCTCCTTCATGAGATTGCTCATGTTTTCTTACTGTTTAATTAAGATCCTGCGAACACCATGCATCACATTCTTCATATTACATACTAAATACTTCGTATTAGGAAGTCACTGATAACTGTTTCTCCCTTCTGATGCCAATATTCTCACATATCTGCTGGTACTGATACTTACTCTGTGTAACCGAACTAGGTAAATCACGATACTTATATCATCCATCCATCCATCCATTATCTAAACTGCTTCTTGCCTTCCGGGCTTACTGCGGGCCTAAGGTGGGGTACACCCAGGACAGGAGCCCAACCCATCGCAGGGCAACACATACACAGACAACCACTCATACACACATTCACACCTACAGACAATTAAGAGCATCCAGTCAACCTACTGCAGCCTTTGGACTGTGGGAGGAAACCGGAGCACCCGGAGGAAAACCACACCAACACGGGGAGAACTTGCAAACTCTGCACAGAAAGGCACCCATGGCCGACCCGGGGATCGAACCCAGGGCCTTCTCACTGTGAGGCGACAGCGCTAACCACCTATCAACGTGAATCCACTTATATCATCACACTTTTAAAATATTTTATTATTAAATACTACGTTTTTGTGAATGGCATATAACTTAATTTTGAATAGTTGCAAATCTACTAAAAGATGCCTTTATTTTTTGGCACAGTTTAACATTAAATGTGATTTTTTCAAATAGGAAATAATGACTTTACATATTTTGCAATGAGCATTTTATTATCGTTTTTCACAGGTTTGTAATCTTATTTTTTAAGGTGGACGTACTGGGAAGAGTTTGTAAGGACACCGACTCTAAAGCAAAAATGTCTATAAATAAAATATAATTTACTCTATTACTATAGATATATTACTATATTTATCTCTGAGACTTTTTTGCATGGTGTATATTAATGACAGAAAAGCTAGTAATTGTTCTCCTGTTGCTCTGATTATCTGGTTTGGCCTTAAAAACTAAAAACCAGCTTAAATTGGAATAAAAATCGAATGAAACAGAAAAGGCATTATTGAGTGTACTGTTGTTTGCTAATTTCAGGTGTTTCTGAATATTTTAGCGCTGATGGGTTGCACTACAGCCTGTCAGGGTGTCCTGTTTTAAAACGTAGAAACCATAACCTATTTTTAAGGTCTTTGGAAGGGGAAAAACAAAATGAGACCTGCTAACTAAGAGAGCGCTAAATATATGCTAGTTATGTGTATCCTAACGTTGGGCCAATACTGTGCTAAGCCAGGTTTAGTATCTAATGAGCTAACACACAGAGAACAAACGCTTCTTATTTGAGAGGTTTTCAGCCACTCATTCTTGCAAAAGGCTTCTAGTTCTGTGAGATTATTGCTTGAGATTCTTTCTTGCATTGCACTGATCTTTCGAGGTGTGTTTAGGATCATTAACCTGTTGTAGAAGACGTCCTCTTTTCATCTTCGGCCTTTTTACAGACGGTGGGATGTTTGCCTAATTGAATCCATTCTTTACTCTAGCAGTGAAATGTTCCCTGTGCAATTGGCCACTATCGCTCCAGAGTCTGCTAATTCTCCCTAAAGATCTTTGGTAGTTAAACAAGGGTTTTGATTTGTCTTTTATTTTTTTTTATGTGTCTAGCAATCAGACGAGCCCTTCTTTAGGAAAGATTTCTTGGTTTTCCAGACCTCAGCACTTCCTGGCTTTACTGCCATTTCTTTATTACAATATAAACTGATGACATTGTCCATGTCTACTAATTGTTGAGACAGAGCTTAAGAAGTTTGAGATTATTTATAAAGCTTTGCGATTTGCAACACTTGGCTTTTACTAACAATGACTGAATCCATAACACCAACAAGGTAATTAAGATCTGGGAGCTTGGGGTGCCCAAACTTTTGCAGGTTTTTGCACAACCATCCCTTTTAAAAAAATAAATAAATAAATAATACACTAATTTTGCTTAAATGTTAAAAAGCATCTTTCATCTTTGACTTTGAAATAATCTTTCACTCACTTCATAGTATTTATAATAACACAAATTTCGACCAAGGGTGCTCAAACTTTTGCATGCCACTATAGTCACAAATAGTCACACATGGTCATAGCTATAGCTGAAATATGCCCTAATTCAAACAACAACATTCATTCTAAACAGATTTCATTATAACATTTCAATTTAGATAAAAACATTGATTTTGATTGATACTTAAAAAAAAAGATACATCAGGGCATGTACGATATACCACAGACATTAAATCTTCAGAGATGCTGGAAAGTTTGTGATCGTTTTAGAATTTCTGAATTAAAGCTAAAACTGTTATAGAAAACAAACTAAAAAGAAAAGTATTAGAGTATTATCCCATTTGTGAAACATGGTGGTACTACTATCATGGTGTGGACCATCAGGCATCTGGGCCTGGATAGCTTTTCATCATTGATGGAACAATACGTTCCTAAATCCGTGATCTAAATTAAAATGTTTGCACTTCTGTCCGTGAACTGAATCTCAAGAGAAAGTGGGTCATGCTGCAAGACAACAACCCTAAGCACACAAGTCAGTTTACAAAAGGAAAATAGAGTTAATGTTTCGGAATGGGCTTTCAAGTGATTAAAAATGTATGTAATTACTTATATGCATTGTAAGAAATTGCATTTATCAATATTTGCTGTGAGAAGCATTTAAAAATATATACATTCAAATGCATTTTGGTGGACTTGCTCAGTTTGACCTGTTCATGCTTGGTGGCTACTCAAGACTGGTTGTTCATGGTTGCATCAGGGGGCTGTACTACGCTCCGTTTTCTCACACTTTGCGTGGGTTGGGTAAGTGGCGGCAACTGGGGGGCACATGAGCCAGTTTGGGCGGAGATCGGCATTGGCAGACTCATCTGTAATGACGGCTGCTTTTCTGTTGATAGTCATTTTCATGGTGTCTGTGTGTAACTCTTTCCAGTTGGGCATTGATTTTGCATCAGTATCGCATCAGCATGACAGCGTCATTAACATGCCCACTCCCACACTGTGGACAGTGACCCACCCACTCTATTGACTCAGTCAGGCATTCCATGGACTACTGCTGCATCCATCATGCATACAAAGCTACTCTACATGCTTGTATTTTGTATCTGGTATGTGTGTCTCACAGAGGCTGCATAAATGTTTTTGATGCATTATTTTTTCTATAATTAATCAAAATGTTGGTGTTGGGACCCCTAGTTTTGGAATGACCATCCCTAAGCCAGAGGCCATGACCTTGACGCAATAGGAATGTTGTGGAAGGCCCACAAATGAGCATGTCATGTGAGGAAACCCAGCAGCATCCCAGGGTTGAAGCTGGTGGGTGGTGAAAAATCATCGTCATTCGTGTCATTCAGTATTGTATAGCCGCTTTCAACGCAGCTCAGCCAATCAGATATTGGAACCAGAACTGTCCGTTTTATAAAGAAATTTACAACATATTCATATTCTTCATGGGATAAAATGTTGAGGTCGAAGGTTCTTCTCAAAGTGGCTGAAGCTTCTCTAGTGTGGGAGCCGACTAAAAACCGTAGGACATGATGTCTGAAAGGGTTGAAGAGGTCATTTGTTGGTCCCTAGGTAGGCACTGACCTAGCACTCTTGTGTTTATTGAAGCAGTGTTAGGTTATTCAGCACCAAGAAGATACTGCGAACACCTCACGCCCTTCGCACCTTCACACAGGCTGGAGATGGCATCCTACCATCAACATCTATTTGCCAAACATGCTCGCTAGCAGCTTTCTGGCACAGCAGCATACACCACCTTGAAGGCTTGTTTTCCAGGAATTCTGGAGAAAGTGAGCCGCCTGTGCTCATGCAGTAAACTGCTTTGTCTGGCTTGGGTTTGCATTAGTGTGTGTGTGTGTCTGTGTGTGTGTGTGTGTGTGTCTGTGTGTGTGTGTGTCTGCCCGTGTGCTTGGAGTTGCCTGGACACATGGGATTTTTGGTTCTCAGCATATTAGGTTCACTCTTTCTGCCTGTGTTGATCTCTCTGTCTACACACACACACACACACAAACACACCAATAAACACTTTGTTCTGAATCAGATTAAACCATACCGAGGACATGTGCCATGTTCATTTCTCAATTGCTGTTTGTATTCTGTGAGACCAGACTCTCATGCAACCATCAGAGCCCAGTGTCTGAACGTCTGCGGAGACAGAGGCAGGCTGAACTCCATTTTCTTGATCTAAGGCCACACTCAAAAGCTTTGTGTGAAAGCAAAGATCATGTGATGTCCTGGTAAAAGTACAAACATAAGTGAAGTGAAAGTGCCATGCACTCGTGGAGCAGCGGGCCACTGTCAACAGCGCCCGGGGAGCAGTGTAGCAGGACGGCACCTTGCTCAAGGGTGCCTCAACGGTGCCTGGGCCGGGAACCTGCGTCCTTTAGTTCACAAGGGCAGGGTCCTAACCACTAGGCCACCACTGCTCACAGTGCCCCCAGCATTGTTCTCAAGGTTCTTATGGCTTAATGTTGCACCTTCCACAAGTTTAAAGGTACATTACACACACTGTCCGAGGGCAGAGGGGCGTACTTCTACTTAACCACATGGAATTGTTTGGCCTAAAACTGGGTCCAAAAAAGGAAAGCTGCTCTTTTAAAATTGCTGGCAAAGAAGTTGTCACGCGTCTCTGTTCATTTTCTCGTGTTCAGTGTAAAAAATTGGAGATTCCTTGCAGTGCGTAAGAGAAGGATGAGGCTTGCTTTATTTTGGAATGTACTGTGACTTTGAATGGACTAATATTTTCTGAATGCGAGTGCACAAGCACACTTAGAGCACAGTACAGATCAGTAAGTGCGTATTATGGTCTTTTCTCACCTATTTGCTGGATTATAAATGGAGTTTGTGTGACAAATGGAAGAAAAATCAGCAAATTCTTACGTACAAAAATAACCACAAAAAAACAACACTGAGAATCATGGGATTAATGTCGATGAACAGATAATAATAATAAAAAAAGTGTTGTGCATGTCACAGCAGCACGGTGGTGCAGTGATTAGCGCTGTCGCCTCACAGTGAGAAAGTCCTGGGTTCGATCCCCGAGTCGGCCACGGGTGCCTTTTGTGTTGGCGTGGGTTTCCTCCGGGTGCTCCGGTTTCCTCCCACTGTCCAAAAGCTGCAGTAGGTTGACTGGGTGCTCTAAATTGCCTGTAGGTGTCAATGCGTGTATGAATGGTTGTCTGTCTATGGGTTGGCCTCCTGTCCTGGGTGAACCCCGCCTCAGGCCCGCAGTCAGCTGGGATTGGCTCCAGCTTCCCTGGGACCCAGAAACGGAAGAAGCGGTTTACATTTAAAAAAGGCTTTTCCAGTCCCAGTACCAATGCCTGGGCTTTGGGTACGGACCGATACTGAGCCCGATTCGATACTAGAGTTTACATAATTAACCAAAATCTCACTGTGTGAATTATACATTGCTTTCCTAACTTTTCCTAACTGTCAGGATTTAGGCCTTTGAAGTAAGTGCGAGTGTTTGTGGGTTTAACAGTTCATTAAAGGACACAAATAGCTTTGGAATAATACACCAAACCAACGCAGATACGTGCGGATATAGCATCGACACTTGAAGCAGTATAACTAACAGAACAGACTAACATAGCACTGTACAGAACAGTGAAAAATAACACAACAGAGACCCGACCTAGACATGGTGACACCTAACATGAGACAAGACACAGCGCCTGGGCAAGGAACGAGACGAGGAATGAAAGAGATACAAGAGGGCAGAACAAAGGCGGAGCATGGGCGTAAACCTAAGGACAGGAGCACATTGCAAACAAACAAGAAGGCAGAGGTGGCCTTGTGGTTAGGACGCTGCCTTTGGGACCTGAAGGTTGCAGGTTTGAGTCCCGGCCCAGGCACTACTGAGGTACCCTTGAGGTACCGTCCCGCTACGCTGCTCCCTGGGAGCTGTTGATAGCTGTCCGCTGCTCCACGTGCACACGTGCGATGGGTTAAATGCAGAGGTCACATTTCATTGTGGTGCCTGCGTGTGTTCACAATGACAAATAGCCACTCGAATAGATCGACTCCATGAATCAGTCCACTGTTACAGATACCTGATCCAACCGTGAGCCAGTATCAGACTAACAGATGATCTATCGGATCGGTGCAGCCCCAATTACTTATGCTACTGCCAAGTGGACGCTGTTGATAGCTGCCCGCTGGCCCACGTGTGCATGTGTGATGGGTTAAATGCAGAGGTCACATTTGTGGTGCTCGAGTGTGTTCACAATGACAAATAGTCACTTTCTCGCCACTCAATTACAGTAATTTGTTACTTTGTTGTGCATTACTTCCAACACTGGAAATTGCATTATTTTAAATAGACGATTCAATTAAAAGCAACTTAAAAACATTAAAATGCAGGAAACTCTGATACAAACGCTCCTTGACGGAAGCTACTGAAGAAATTCTCTTCAGGGGACCACCCCGGGTTAACAGTGTCGTTCAGGACGAACTGTATTTTTCAGGTATAAGTTTAAGTCTTGCTTGTAAAAACGACTCCCAGCACAATATTGCGTATCAATGTTTGTTTATTGATAGCCAGGTTTATTTTCCTTGTGTCCAGAGGAGGCCCCGGAGTGTCTCGGTGGGAGCGGAACCAACAGCGATAGCAGCGGCCACAGGAATAAATCGCGAAGCCTCCTGAAAGCTGACTCTACGGTGGGAGTAGAATGACATGGTGCTGTGCGCAGTTTTTCCCCCTCCACTCTCCATCCACAGCCAACTGTGAGTTACTGCCTACAGGGCCAGTAAGGTCAGCATGACACATGGAAACAGGATTCTGTTTCTGTGGCCTGACCTAGCATTCGGCGTGTGCGAGGGAAAGTCCAGCCGTGCCTCCCGTGGGCTTCAGGGGAGGGTCTAGAAGGTGTTTGAGGCTGCAGCACTGGCGTCAGGAAGAATTAGCCTAATACTAGTGTTTTCGTTCTGCGCGCGTGTTGTGCAGCCTCAGTGAAGGCTTTGTTTGAAGCTGATCCTAATGTGCACATGTGTGGCGCACGTGTTGGTTCCATGGCTGCGTTGAGTTAGCGTCGGGTGTTTGTTAGTGTCAGTTAAGAGTCATGAGATGTGGAGACGGGATCTCGTCGCATCTACCGTTAGACAAAGACCTCCTTTTGCTCGGCCAGCTGTGCATGAGGCTACGGCCTTTCCGCTTAATACCGACTGTGCTGAGCCAAAGCGGGCCAAATACAGACACACACACACACACAAACACACAGATGCACGGATGCAAATACTCCTACACACACAAGGGCACAGAAAAATGGGTCCACCCGCCTGTTGCACAAGTGATCTGGCAGGACCAGAGCCAGACAACAGGCTTCAGAAGACGTCCCTGGGCACAATATGTGCCATTCAGGAGGCGTCCCCAGCCAACTGCCATTTCAGTCTAGCCAGAGAATAAAGAGTCCTGTCTGGCTTCAGGACAGTCAGGGACAGTGCGCTTGCTCTGCTGTGTGTATCCCATTGTGGGGACCGCAGCGTCTGCAGATTATTTGACTTGAAGCCTTATATGAATTACATCTGTTGCGTCGTTGTTACAGTGTTTATCTGTTTTGCTCCTGTCAAATAAATGGATCAAACATACAGTACAGTCACACACACTCAGCCGAGGAGGCTGCTACTTTAAGTGGAAGTGATTTTTTCATTGTGAAAACACTCAATTACACACAAACGGCAACACAACCAAATGTCACTTCTGTGACCGGTCACATGTGCAAACATGGAGTAGGGTGCAGCTAAGAGAAGCACCCGGGGAGCAGTGTAGCGGGAGCCTTGCTCAAGGGTAGCTCAGTTAACTAAATTCTACAGTTTATGTATTAAAAGTTATAAGCAACTTTATTTTTCTAATGCATGAAGATATCATCCCAATTTCTGCATTTTTAAAAATATTTTTTGTATTGTTTAGACAAATATGTACATTAAAATAAATAA
>JBBPDA010113569.1:0-29765 GCA_037974385.1 Arnoldichthys spilopterus
ACACACACACACACACACACACACACACACACACACACACACACACACACACACACACACACACACACACTTTTTTTCCCTCCAATAAAGTACCCATTCCTAAAATCAACTCAACAATTTACTGTGTGCTCATTTGTCAATGCATCTGTTTGTCTGACCTTTTGTTTTTTGTCTTTGTACATTTTTGCAAGGGTAAGGAAGTGCTCAATAAGGAACATGACATAGACTCCACCCAGCGCTGTCAGTCCAGTCCAAACAGACTTCAGAGAATCCTCATTATCATCATGCAGACTGTGCTCCAAGCTGTCATTTCCTTCATGGTGATGCTTGTGGTGGCTCTGAGACTGAAAGAAGAGATAACCAATTAGAAACACAAGAAAGATGAAGTTCATTCCAAAGACTTTTTTGTACATCTTTGTTTTTAAAAAGCTTAACTGTTCATGTATAGTGGGAAATCTTTTTATTTCTTTAATAATATTGGTTTCAATCTCAGAGCATTAGCTATGGTGGTGGCTACCAGCCCACTCCCAACAACATATATTATGAGAAACAAAAAAGTCTTAAGTGGTCTATAAAGCATTATGGAACAAAAACCTTCATACATGAAAGCTTTGGAACACAGATAAACAATTGCAACACAAGTTTGAAGCTATATAGTGTGTGCACATCAATGAGTGTATCATACATGTGGTATGAGGTGCAGGAAGGCATCTCCACTGAGTGTGCCCACAGCAAGGGCAACCAAGAAGCTGAGCAGGAAGTTGAAACAGACTCTGTTCATAAGTGGAATTAAGACCACACCCACCAGAGCCAGCAAGCTGATGATAGTAATGGCAAGGAACCCACCAATCCAAGCTGTAACACACACATACACAATCACACATACATAAATATGACACACAGGCACATCTCCTTTTACATGGAATCTAGAACAATCTATAGATCACCTAATACAAAGGTTTTGTACAGTTTTTATTAGGATTTCTACAGCATGGACTTACCTATCTGAATGGGGGAACTCTTCTGGGCTTTGTCACTGTTTTGATCATGATGATGATGATGATGATGATTGTGGTGGGGGTGGTGCTGGTGATTATAATAATCTAAAAAAAAAGTGAGAACAGGGAATGTTCTTGAATCAAATCACATTGAGTAGTAAATCAAGAATTAAAAAAGATTTTTTGTGCAGCCCTAAATGTTTTGGACCATGTACTTACCTGACTGGTTTTCTGCATGAAGAAGGCAGGACTTGGAATCAATCTGCGCAATGAGGGCAGGACAAAGGAAGCCGAAGTCTCGCACTGAGAGAATAACTTCCCGGGACATGCCATGTGACTGCAAAATAGTGGTGGCATTCTGGCACTGAGGAAGACAGAGAAAGATTATTTTGGTTCCTGAAAAAAGGGGACAGACATCTGGTTGGTATGTGATGTCAGTGAAGTTTTTGCACTTCTCCATTATAAACCCATTGTATGCTAGACTTAAAATCAGTATTTGTGTTAAAAAAAAAGACAGTAACTACTATAGATGTTTTTGTATTACCATGGAAATTTCAATTTAGACAAAAAGTAATGACCTACAAACATTATGGTTTAAGGTGTTAGACATATGATCATTTATTAACCTAATCTGTTACATCTGTATCAGCAAGTCACTGGTAACAGACAGTTTTCAATGTGTTTCTGTATACTTGGTAAAAAACAAAAAAACAAGAAGAAGAATAAAAACCAAAGGGAAAGTCTTGTAGCAACTGGATGCTACAGAAGACAGAGATTAAGCAAGAGAAAAAAATCAGTATTCCTTTTAAAATATTCTGATCAGGAGCTCTACTCTTTGCATAAAATGCTATGTATTTTTGCCTCTTTTTGGGTGTACCTTTGAATTTCAAAGGAACGCACAAAGAGGCAAAAACATGGTCTCATGGTGAGAACCACCACAGAGAAGGGTGTATCCTAATGATTACATTTCTTTTCTGAACCATAAGCTCAAGTTACATGCTGCAGAAATTTTGTACACAGAACTGTTTGGCCAAAATGGATCTGCTTCCACAAGAACACTGGTTCAACTTGCTTATGGTGGGAATACATTTTAAGCGGATCTACACTAAACAAGGGAACTAAACATCAGCACGTTATTCTCTTTTTAGAGCAGCACATCAGTGCCAGAGTGCCAGCATTATCTGCCTGTTTAAACTGGTACAAAAGCTCATATCCATGTTGGATAGCAGATTATCAATAATATTTAGTAGTGAAGCATTAAATTTTGCCACAAGAATCACTGATTGTATTTTTTCCTGGCCTGATCTTCCTGTTGCATCCTAATGGGCACCTAATGTGAAGTTTAGAAGACCCAATTTTTTCCTATTTTCCATTTAGGCAGTTTAATTAAGTTGAATAACCTTAAATGGTAATCAAAAGGTTGGTTGGCAGGTAGGTAGATAAATAAATAAATGGTCACCAAAACAAAATAAAAACTTTTATACTCTAGTAAACTTAGTTTTCCTGAAGCAAAGGAAATACATAAAGCCTTAGAAGTTTATGCTAAGTGTTCCTAGAGGTGCCCCAACTCTTGCTGGTTTACTTCCATGCTTTTCTGTCCAGTTCATCCCAACCCAGCTGGATGGAGTGGAAGTCTAGAGACTGTTTGTCCATGAACTGCATTTTCTGTCAAGTTATTTTCTTCTAAACTTTAGCTCATTATGATACTGTCTGTCTTTGTTTTTCATCTTTTCCCTCAACATTCTTCATACTTTCTGTAGTACAGTATTGTGCTAAAAATGCATCAGAGGGTGTAGGAAAAATGTGTTCCAGCTGTGCTTTTGTTCAGACAGAGGGATTTGTAAGTGGGAACAGTTTGTTTTCAAGGCTTAACTTACTGCCACTGCTTAAGGAAAGTTTCTACAAAAGTTTCTTCATGCTTGGGGGAAGCCTACATAATATTTTTTGGTGACCTAAACATTTTTATTGTAACCACTTACCTTTGTATCATTTAAGGTTTTTACTGTAATCAAAGTGCTTAAAATATAGGAAAAAACTGGGTGTTGTAAAACTTTTGACCATTGCAGATATACTCAAGAAAATTATTTGAGGGATTAGACCTGACCTTTAAACTTTGACAAGCTGATTTTGGTAGTAACTGAAGTAAAAAAAAAAAAAAGAAACCTTAGTTGTGCATGTGTGTGTGTGTGTTCAGGTGAGAGTGCGTATGTGTACCTCTTGACTGTAGTTTATCTGGCCATGATCATGATCATGATCATGATGATCATGATCATCCTCATGGTCATGGTCATGGTCATGGTCATCCAGTTGCTGGTTGGACGTGCTCTCAGTCTGGTTAGAGTGCGTTTTATTGGGTTGAGGCGAGTCAGCATCCTGCACAATGTCGTAGTTTGCACTGCGATTTGCTCTGCGGGACTTGGTGGCATATGAGGGTGTGGTCAGAAGCGCAGTAGAGTCAGGAGTTCTCTTCATATAAAGATTATGGTGAGCATCTGATTGGCTCTTCTTTCCAGAAACAGAGTCAGGATGCACATTGGGGGCGGAGTCACTCTTCTCAACAGGTGAACCATCACCATCCTTCTTGCTGCTTACAGATTGTGTCCTTGTGTTGTGTTTGTGTGCATGTGTGTGCTTATGTGAGTGTGTGTGGTTGTGTTCATTTCCATGATGCTGGACCATTACTTTCCTGATGCGGTCTAGCCCCACCCCCTCCAGCAGCTTCTGAAGACCAGCCAATGATATGCTGCCATTTTGCCCGTACTTCTGAAAGAGTGCATGCAGGTGCTTCTGCTGCATCTGCTGTGCCAGACGACTGTCCGTCTCCATGACAGGGCCACAGTCACCACACACTCCCACTGAGAATGCCCAGAACAGCACCAGTGATGGCACTGCCAGGAGGCGTGCCAAGGCAGGGAACATTGTCACCTATGGAGCAAGAATCATAGTAATTACATTTATACATAAAACAGCATCACCTACCCTTCCCCTTCCTCATATACCACATCTGGACATAACAGCCATATGTAAGCATTACAAAAATCTACATGTGTAACAAACCAAACATTTGTTGGTTAGTTTTACTTCCAAATGACAATTAAAATATATCTGTTAATAATATAAGAGGTTTCTGGTCTGGAATATGGTGTCCATAATAAATAATAATAAAAAAAAAAACAACAACAACAAAAAACACACACACACACACACATCAGCATGACTGGGTGGAAACCAGAAATACAATTTGGGAAGTTAAAGCCCAAGACTTCCCGGAGTTGATGTTTGACTCAAGTAGAAATAGAAGAAGAGGAAAAAAAACCTTAAAAGGGGATTACGTCAAAAGGATAGGTAAGTACCAATGTGGGATCCATATGCTGAAGTCTATATCTGTTTTTTCATGTATAGATCTGCCGATGCTGAAAATTATTTTTAAAAGAAGAGGAGAAACCGGGACAGAAATAAACTCTATTAGTCATATAAAAAAAATTCTGTAAGCTTAAAAATGAGTTATATGTAAAAGCATTTTTAGATGGTGTTATATTCCATTACCACATAGACATGTTGTTATACCAGAGTGGAATAAATGCCTTATTAAATATTGGTCACATCTTAAACATCTGCTGATATCTAAATGATTGATATGTTCATACATCCCTATAAAAATGGCTATTTACACAAATCAAATGTGACGTCTGCCAACAGAGTAAAGTGGATACCGAAGCAACTAATAATAAATTACTATAAAGAAATGAAGTATAAAAATATATAATAAAATGTGACATATCTGACCCACAGCATCTGATACAACGCTCAGACACACGCCTACAGCAAATTTACAGACGCACTACTCCGTGTAGTGTTTCCTAGGATCATATGGAGCTTTAAATGTTATGGCCGAATCTAAATGTGCCGAATGTGCGTAACAAATTATATATGAGCGAATATAAGACATGCAGCTATCCACAAAAAGGTACTGGCGTATTATACCATCACAGTCACCACCATATGTTAAGCATCTCTAATGTTACGTGTCACCTCAAAGCACCGCTAACGACAGCCGCAACGACAACAACATGTAATTCATTTTAGAGGTGGGTTTAGTACCGATTCTTTAATTCCATATACACATATACATTATTCGTAACACGTGAGTTAAATAGTGTCCTGCTTCACATATGAATATGAAACACGAACAATTAGCAAAATAGCACAGGGTGGCTACGTCTCATGACGCGGCCTGCTCGGTGGAGTACGGCGCCTGTGTATTTTCCCACAAAAACTCAAAACACGTGTAAAGCAGCGCTGGGCTGCTTTGATCAACAGCTGCTTACCAGGGCAGCCGGGACTCAGCGCGGTCGAATAAAAGCGCCTTTCCAGGCTGCGCTGCACTCATCACAATCTGCTTTGTTTTGGCCCGTGTGCAAATACACGTCATCCGGTCACCGGAAATCAGGGGCGCTTTTGGCGCACAAACAGGGAACAGCGTTTATTCATTCTACAGTTCTACAGTTCCATTTACAAAACCGTTATAATTACTCACCGAACCACTGGCGAATTTATCTGCTGTTGATACCAGTACACACGAATCCAAAGTGTTGTTGAACTACTTCTTCTTCTACCAATTAGAAAAGTATATGTGCCTATCGCCCCCTACAGGGAATGGAGGGAAATCCACAACCGCGACGTCTTAATCCACCACGTGCGTTCACACTACTGTACAGTGCGGATGTGGTGTTTCTGTGGCTCAGTGGTTCCCAATCAGGTCCTGGAGTTTCTCCTGATCGGCACATTTTGTGTTTACACACAAAGCAATAACAGACAAACTATTTAATAAAAATGATTTTAATGATCAATAATAAAACAAAGGAATAGCAATTTAAAACAATTAAAACAATTTTACAGAACATTTTGATGACATGGGCAAAGCGGTTGGAATCATAGTGGCAAAGTATTAGTATTTAAATATGTACAACTTATTAGTATTTGGTGGCTGTACAGTGATCCCTAGAACAAGTCTTTTTAGAATGAGTAAAATATGCAGCATTTTGTGTGTGTGTATGCATAAAAAAATATTGAAAATGAAACAGGACACTTTCTAATTAACTTAAAAAAAAAATGTATTACTAAAAATACAACACTTATTATTTTGATGCCTTGTTCATCTTTGATCCACATACAAGTATGTTGAAATGCACCCCAGACATTTTTACAATTAGATTTAGATCTTATTTATTAAACCACTTTAGGAAGTTGTCCCAAGTGCATTGTAGCGATTTGTTATAATAATGTAAATGCATCTGTCTCTCCAAGTGACATTAGGCCATCCAAATCCCATTCAATAGACTCTCTGTCTTTCTGTTTATGGGGAAGAGAGCGCTTTTCAGACTGCTGCTCTGACCTGCAGCAGAGAAAAAAAAGAAACTACACTTCTCATAGGTCTTGCATATGCAAGGGTGAAAAGACAATGGGGATGAGTGGAAACCAAAGATGCTCTTTTTAAATCATGTTTAAAATGATATGGTTTAAAAACAGATTTTTGGTCAAATTTACCAACCAAGAGCAATCACAGCTTTAATCAGTGTTAAAAGCAGGGGCACCCAAATCCAGTCCTGGAGGGTCTGTGTCTAGCACAATTGCTCAAACACCCCTGATTCCACTTACCTATTAATTGCCAAGCTTAGTCAATGTGTTTAAAGAGGGGAACTACCAAACTGTGCTGATAACAGCATAGTCATACCCAGTGCCCATCCCAGCCATTACATTATTAGCACTGACAAAGCATGCTTCAGACATAAAATGAAAGTCTTACTTACTATATTACTACCATTTACTTTTGATCTAAGTGCATCATTTTTTTATCCACATAGTTCCAGAGATCTCATATATGTTCATAATATTATTCTTTACTTCTTTTCTTTCTTTCATTTTTTATATACAATACCCATACCCCTGCTCTACCAAATGGAGACACAAAAACAAATAATATTGACAAGATTATGGACTCAAAATGACAATACACATTGTATTAAATATAGCATCTGTATTCATACTGCACTTTGCGTTCACACATTAATGTAACGTTATTTCACATTAATTTTGGGACGTTAATGAAGTGCTATACAAGTCAATCTTGCTGTTCCGTTTCTCCATAGCAACCCACCTCTTAGCCAAAGATTCAGAACAACTCGAAACGAAACATAATTTGAACAATTGGTCAGATGTGTCTGGTCTAAGGAAAAAAGAAACAGGGATGCATTCTTACTCACACTGTCCCCAATTACAGTCCTGTAACCCTACTCAGTCCTTATTTCCACTTGTATCTGAAAGAGATGTGATTGCCAGGTGGCAGGATGCCTAGGCCTGCTCGGCTGGTGTCTAGTGTTGCGTTCTGTTGGCCGACAACCAGCTCCATGTCGCACATCAACAAAGTGACGCACACAAACTGCTTTATCTCGTTAATTGCAAAGAATCGCCCAGGACACATCGTGGCCCCTGATCCAAATGGCACGCGGTAGTAGCGAACCTTCTGATCACCTTTATAGAACTCCGTCTTCTCCTTCCCATCTTCTATGAATCGGTCAAACTGGTACTGCTGCAGGGCCACAAAACATATAAAACATGAAATCATATTGAATCCATTCTCATAAGCTTTCATTTTGTTCTGCTTAATCTGGAATTCCCCCAGTTTTACAAGACCAAGCCTTTTTTTTTAGAAAGTCTAGTAGGTTTTGTTGTTCACTGTGGTAAAAAAAAAAAAAAACCTACAGTGCCCAATTCACAATTACTGGCAGCCCTTGTAAAGATCAGTATGAAAATTCCACCTTTTGGTGAAGTACACTAGAAAATTAAAAAAATCTAACCAAGAGCAAAGAAACAGACACCATTCCTATTTACAGAATTTCTCCAGGTCATTCAAGGTCCTTTCCTTTGCACTCTAATCCTTAGCTCACAGGTTTTCAAAAGGGTTCAGGATAGGGGACTAAGATGGCATGGCACAAGCTTGATTTTGTGGTCAGTTAACCATTTTTGTGGTGATTTGGAGATATTCTTCTGATCTTTGTTTGCTGAAAGATCCAATGACAAGTCACTCATGTTTTATTGTTTGACCAAATGACAGAGTCAGACCAAGTTTGACCTTAAACAAATAATGATGTATTTTTAAGGTTTTCGATGTAATGGAATGACATTCTATTCAAATGAGATTTATTAATGTTTAGAAGAGGTTATGATTAGAGTCAAAGACTCATTTTTTTCAACAAGTCAAAGAGTCATATGACAGGAGTCCCTGGACTTGGGAAGTAACTAGCTGCTGGAGCTCAAAACCGTTTTTCAGCAATGTTTTAACACATTAAAAAAACTTCATATTTTGAGCTTTGTTCTCATCAGACTATGTCAGAAAGCTGTTTTCTGAGCTAAAAGAATGATCAATGACATTATAAACATGAGACTTGAAGTCTGAAAGCAGTAGGAGACTCATTTTCCAACACTTCATTTTCAGACATTTAGACAGCTAAAACTGCCTTTTCAGAGCATCTCTGAGCTCAAAACACAGCAAAGTTTATAAACATTTACAAACCTTCATATTTTGAGATTTTTACTTCAGACCACTTTAGAAAACTGTTTTCTGAGTCAAATTCATGATCTATTACATATTGCCTCTGCTATTTGACATCTGGCTCCTGGCTGCAGAGACACCTACTTCTGTGAGTCACTTAAAGTGCCACAACATTGTTTTAAAGGGGTCACTAATGCAGTGCCATCAGACATCTCATTGTTCCTTAAAAAGAAAGCTAACTGCCAATTCTGTCATGTAATGCAGCAGCATCACTCAGGAGGCCAAAGCTGGTTTTAACCTCATAGTCAGGCAGTCAGTATCTGATCCGTAGTAGCTGCCCAGTCCAGTTGCACATGGGCAAAAATCAACAGACTGTTGAATCTAGCCTCTTTTACAACACTGACCAATATGTTCTCATTAGAGACACAGAGAAAGCAGTTAATATTGTCAGACATCTCTTTCGAGTGTTTCAAAGCATTAACTGTACACATGGTACCTGTGTACATGCGTGGTATAGATGGGCCAGGTATTTGTTATGTGTTCGGGTATGCAAGCATGTGCATGTGCAGAATGAACTGGGCAGCCGGCACAGACACAGGCAATCAGACAACAGTCAACAATCAGTTGTTTCCATTGCTATACTCTTGTTGTTCGAGATGTTTAAACAGTTACAGTGCTTTGTCTCTATGGCTACCTGTGGATGTGGGTAGATGTCAGGGTCCAGGTGTGTGCTCCGGGGATGTAGAGCAACAATATCTCCTTTACGCACACACACAGAGCACTTGGGGTCCAGGCGCAGACAGAAATCCTCCTGAACCACTCGTATATTCATTGACGCAGAGGACAGACGAAGACTCTCATTAATAGCACTTTCTACACATGAGAATGAGATTAGAAACACACAAAGAGATAAAAAAAAGAGAGATTAAAAAAAAAAACAGAAATTCTAATGAGACAAAGGAACACTTTTATGGCTTTCTCCTAAAACATTCTGCTCCATTTTTACATTTTTTTACATGCCATATTGCCCTATTACACACAGTAATAAAACAAAATAAATCACACAAAAAAGTTGCATGTGTGTGGGCGTGTTCAATAGATGTCAGTGCCAGTTACCAAGATACATCATTTTCTCAAGTCGTTCCCTGGTCAGTCTGAAATTATGACTGCGGATGGTCCTCTCCTGATCACCCATCACTTCCATGATCTCTTTCTGCACAGCCTTGAGGGCTTGTGGGTGAGACAGGAGGTGGTATATACACCAGAAGCATGCTGGGATTGTGTTCCCCACTGATGCCCAGAGAATGGCAAAGTGATGAGCTAGAGAGAGTGAGGGGGAGGGAGAGAGAGAGAGAGAGAGAGAGAGAGAGAGAGAGAGAAATACAGATCTATAGTTTAAAAGAATCAAGTGAGAAAGAAGCAGTGTGCATCACTTGTGTACAGTCTGCTCCATAATATGACAACCTTAGTAAAAATGTGTTGAAAAGTTTTGTAGTCAGTTAGCTCAGTCTTATACTGAAATTGTACAATCAGTGTAATATTTTGTTAAAATTATACTTTCAAGCTCCTTATTTGCCTGTTCTACAGTTTAATAGTGTAAATGACTAACATTATGGATATAGAATGCAGATACAAAAATAATGTTCACTTTAATCTACATCTGCATTAATAATGTTATTCTTACTGCAACAGTTGGTTTATGATCATTGCCATTTTCTTACTATAAGATATACCCCAACAAACACAAAAAGTCTGCCACATGTGCAGATTACGTCTTTGTTAGGTCGGTTGGTCAGTCTTTGGGTCACATTAAAGTCTTTCTGTGGGTCCCATTTGAAATTTCTGCACATTTTAATGCACAAATTCTGTTTATTTGCTAAATAAAATAAAATAAAATTAGTCTGTGTAAAAATGTTTTTTTACAATATACTAAAAGTAAATAAACAGAAATTATACACTACAGTCATTTTCAAAATAATTTTCACTTACAAAAACAACAGAAAGTTAGGAATTCAAACTTTTGCTTATGATTGTATGTTTTACCTGCTTAAACTCTTCAAGCATGTTACATGGAACAATCCATGATGTATAAATTTAGTAGGAGGGTCTGTAAAGATTACCTGCTCTGTCCAGATCGTTGAGTGTGTCATGCTCTTGAAACAGTTCAGTTCGTTTATGTACAAACTCTGATGGACCTTCCCATTCAGCCATTACGTGGGGATGAAAAAACCTGATCAGCTCTTCCCGAATGGATTTGGTTTTCCCCAGCAGGCCAATGGGTATGCGAGCAATCAAAAGTGGAAACATGCTGTCAAACTTTCTAAAGTTTTCACGTAGCATGGTTATAGTTCTTGTCCATTTTAAGTTTTTCGTTGGACCGTCTGAAGCATTTGGGGGTTGTCCATATAGGGTCAGAATTGTTGCCTCAAACATCACCCGTTCACAGAACTCATATAGGCCCTCCTCCAGCCACTCTGGGCTCGCACCCTGGTTTGACAGCAAGTGGCATTGTAAAATGCTCTGTAGGTTATGCATCATTTGGTCCGTGAGTGGGTTGAGGGCATGGCCCTGCAGAAGCAAGTGTAATTTCTGGATTTTGTCGCTCATGCCAGGGAACCTTTCAGAAGTAACAGCTGGGTAGCCAAACGTGGCGGATGCTGCTGCATGCGAAAACTCATGGAAGTCCAGCTGCTTCACATGTTTAATCACGGCTGGGTACAGGAGAGGGTTCATCACGAATGTCATGTATTTACCTATTTCAGAACACACGCACGTGCACACACACACACACACACACACACACACACACACACACACACACACACACACACACACACACACACACACACAATGTATGTAAATATACACAGTGTCAATGCATGAATGTTATCACACAGACAGCAAGAACAGTCCATCCACCACCATATAGAGAAAGATATTATGACAGAATTACAGTGCATATACTCCTCATTACAAACACAAATGCATATTTGGCAGGACTTTGTCGGACTCCTACATTGAGGAGGATGGTAGCTCTGATGTAGGCATCCTTTTATACTTAAATTACTGACATTACTGGTATTGTCAGCATCAGTGGTGTGTTTTGCTTGTAAATTGTATTTTAGACAACATCCTTCAGTGGAAAATTCACAGCATAGCTGCAGCTAAAAATAACCACCAAAAATGCCATCAATGGAAATTCTTGCCATTTCAAAGCTGTATTGGAATGAGAGGGCTACAGTCATGGAGCAACAGCACACAAGCAACATGGATATACCTTTCCAAATTTATGAAGATTGGCCAATGTTAAGCCTATCAAATGCTTGCTGGCCATACATTTAGCGCTATCAATTAGTCCTTGTGTTTACATTTATATTCTGTCTCAAAGAAGCAGCATGCAAATTTAAGCTTGATTACATGTATTTATGCTGAGGAACCGTCATTTAGCATTTATAACACCACCTAATGACAAAATTTCTCGAAAATGAACAGTCCGGGAAGGCAGATCAGAGCTGCAGCAGCATTCTGCAGCTTTGATCAATTGGTGCAGGGCTTTATGGTCTTCAGCTGAGCAGTTCCCAAACCAAGCGGTGATACTCATGGTTAGGATGCTCTCAACAGCAGCTGTTTAAAAGATCACTGGAGAGACCCTAAATCTCCTCAGCTGCCTCAGGTGGTGAAGCCTCTGCTTCGCTTTAGTGACCAGAGCATGAGTGTGTGTGTGTGCCAGGTGAGGTCCTCTGAGAGCTGAACACCAAGGTACTTAAAGTGACTCAGCCTCTCCACTGGAGCGCTGTTTATAAAGAGAGATACATAAGAGCGCTGTTGTTTTGAAAAGTATGCTTTTTTCAATATAAACTTGATTTTTTGGCAATGAATTTAGCCAATGTCCTGTTAAACAAATGACTATTTATCATCATCTTTTACTCAAATCTTTGTAAAAAACATGCATATGCCCAAAGTGCAGAATTTTAGGTTAGCATTTCAGGTCAATGTGTATCTGGAAATTTTACACATTACACTGTCAGCACAGTATTGATATAGTACTAGCCACTGTTCAGTTGTCTACAACTTATCCTAAACTAATTATCATTCTTGCAGGGACTTCCAGTTGTTAAATTCCTGCCAGAAGCCTGTCACTGGTTAATGAAAAACATGGATAATCTAAAGGGCACTGTACAGGAGCCGGTTTTCCTGCACATGCATGAGGAACGAGGGCCATGGATGTTTTCAAAAGGTGGAAGAAAGGGGAAGACTACAGGGACTACTACTTGTTATGTTTTGATTTTTAGCAGGATGGAAAAGTTCCTGCCTGACCTTCATGACCAAAGACGATTGTGTCACCGCTGAATTCCTTGGTAAATTTTTCAAACTCTCTTTGTCTTATCTTGCATGTATTTTGAAGTTGTGCAAATATTTTTAAACTGCTTGTAAGTTTTATGTTCTCAAAACATCAACAAAACACATTTTAGACATTTTACCTCTGTCATATTTAGGGTAAAGAAAATCATTTTCATTTGCCTTTGCACTCCTGTATGAAAATAAGCGAGTCAGTACATGTGACATGCTACACAGGCTTAATTTTTCCACATATGAGGTGCTGAGCCTTTAATTTTGTGCAGGAGCAGTTCCTTTTCATCACTTCGCTCATGCCATCACTCTAATACAAGTTAACCTTGGTCTCATCTGAAAAGACTACATGTTTTATATGTGGAAAAACAATTCAGAAAACTAAAGCTTAAAATAGGAAAAAAGAAAGCATTTTAGTATGATCTTGCAATATTATCAAATACTGAAATATTTGTAAAAAAAAAAAGGTCAAATTAAAACATCTGTTCAATGCAATATTATTTTTTCATGAACACATTTGCTGATACCGATATGATTCCAATATCATCATGCATCTTTTCATTTTATATTGTTTTGAGAAAGTTTACCTTGTTTTACATGTACCAGTGTGAATGTACCCCAGATTTTGCAGTTTAAATAGTACCATGTAAGCGGTTAAGTTTTGACCAGGGTGCAGATACTCTGCTACTTATACCAGGGTTACACATTTAGTATACACACCCTTTTCAAACACAAATGTTCATTGTTATCCTACTGTTATCTTAGTTTCATCATCCTCCACTTCTTCCATGCCCCCCCCCCCACACACATACTAACAAGTACAAACGCATGTAAAAATGGTGCAATACTGCTCCTCAACCCTGAACTAAAATAACCCAGAGGGATTTCTCTATAAACAACACTTCCTGTTCTCATGACTTTCAGCTCAGTCACTAAAACCACTGTTTTTCTGAAGTCAGAGTCAGAACTCACACTGTATATTGTCTGTTCTGTAGATGTGTGTGGGCATGTGTTGTACCTGCAATTAGTACAGTGAAGACCTCGCCATGCTTTTGCTGTAGTCGCTGCAAAAACTCATGGGAATCTTTCCTGAACTCCAGAGCTTTTCCCAGAAATGGCATCCATCCTTTTATAAGGGGGGGCTCACCCTCTCTCCTACAAAACACACACACATACACACTTCCATTACTAAAATGACATACTGACAGAATACTTGTTTATGTTAGCAGTATTAAACTCGTTTGGTTAATTTTATTAAATCCCATGACAGTGGACACATAAGAACACATTTGTGAATGAAGCATAAATAGAAACATTTGAGCACAATTTCCAAAGAGTGTGTTGCTCCATGTTCAGTGACACAACTCACAGACTACATAGGTACATAGCTATGCAGCCAATTCAGATTTTAGATTCTGATCACTGTTAAATGTGCTCGATCCATAAGAGTCCAATCCCTGTTAAATTTGCATGAGACACAGGATTCCTATTAATGTTAAATGTACTCCAGCCAAAGGATTCTAATCAAAGTTATTCATGCTTAATCTGTATTGATCCCCACTGAAATTGCATTAGAGTAACAGGAATATAAGAAACATCACAAACAGGAAAAATCCATCAGAAGCGTAAGCAAAGAGTGCAAGAGCTTGAGCTAAAGAAATGTGTAAGAACACAGTAAATAAAACGCATTTGAATTATAAATTGACAGGATTGCAAACTGCGCAAGCACACACTGTAAGGGCTGAACTAAATCATGACGAGTCAACTTTTACAGCTCTAATGTTTGTCCAAAAATTCCCAAACAGCACAGGCAATCTGTTCGCAATTTAGCACAAAGTTTCTTTTTTATAAATGGAACAAACGATGACTAGTAGGAAATGTTGGGACTTTTTTCATGAGGGATGGGGGTTACAGGCCTTAATACAGCACAGAATAAGTGTATGCAAGCATGAGAGTGTGAACGCTTAGTAAAGATGCGTGAATGTGTATGAATGTGCCAAATGTGGTTTTTGAGTCTCATTCCTATAAACTGACACTGCTGTGAGATCTCACTCTGGGAGAACAGAGTGTGCTCAGTTTAACTAAGTGAAACTCTCCCATATTCTAATTCTGGGACTGGGTGAAGAGAACTACGTCATCAGAACCAAGACACATCAACAAGGCCAACATGGATCCCTCACCATGACACAGGGATTATACATTTAACCATACATTTAAAAAAATACATATACAATGTAAACACATAAATAACTCAAATTCCACTGCCAGGCTTAATAGAAAACATTCTATTTAATTTTTTTAACCACCAAACTAAATTGCATTACAATCTATGCCATTAAATAACTTCTATTGCTTCACTAAAGAAATTTCCATGAACGGTTCTTTAAAGGAATAGTTTAAATTCCCATGTAATAGTTCAGCTAATTACCTTATACGTTGTTTTTTCACTTCTAATTTTAATGGTGTAAGAAGAAATGTGTGGTAAACTCCAAGCGGTAAAGATTTCCATTTTAGTTTTGTGCATTTCCAGCTGGTGGTAAAGTAAATGCAACTTCCACAATTTAAAGTTGACACTTTTTAAACAACTTTAGTGAAGGATGTGCTAGATTGTTCTCAACAATGCAAATAATTTCATACATTTTTTCATAATTGATTTTTTTTCTGTAGGTAATTACCAAATAAAGACACTCAGGGACTGTTAACACACACACACACACAAACACACAGACATACAGACACACAGACGCACACACACAGACGCACACTATTCCTTCACTTATATTTATTTACTTATATTGAACTTATGCTGCTACATTCTTCCTGCCCCCTGTGTCATTGTTTGAAATCACATTATTGTATTTTTGCACATCTTGCTACTTTGCACCTGGTAGTCCCATAACTGCACTGGTCACTGTTGCACGGTCTTTGTTTGTACCAGTCTGTCTTTCCACTGTCCTGCAATGTTTGTACATCTTTGCACACAATGCACTTTGTGTTGTTAGTTGTATAGTGTTTGTGGTCCTGTGTTTCATGTAGCACCATGGTCCTGGAGGAACGTTGTTTTGTTTCACAGTGTACTGTGTGAACTGTATATGGCTGAAACGACAATAAAAGCCTACTTGACTTGAATTGAAAAAGTACAGAGCTTCACAGAGTGGCCCACAGTTCAGTTATGGGTGAAATGTCAGCCTCCTGTGTTCGTTCTGGACAAGAGCAGCAGGCAGGAAGCCTGCACAACAGAGAGGTGCCATAAGGACTGTGGTGGGAAAACTCTAAAAAACTAAATAAATAAAAAAAAATTGCACAATTTCTTTTCTCAAGACTGTTTGTGTGGGAAAGTAATATGATTTCTTGCTGTGTCTCGTGTGTAAGGCAAAAGAAAATTATTTACAATTAGTTAATTATTAACCTGAAACTTTGCATTACCATGGTCTGAGTGAGTGATCAGTGATTAGATAAATCTTGACCTACACAGCCCTGGACAGGTCCTGTAACAATTTATTTGTCCTGCATATCAGTTTGGAGGAATTTTTGCCAATTCTAAGATGTTGGTGGGTTTCCTCACACAAATAGCTCGCTGCAGGTCCTTCCACAACATTACTATTAGGTTAAGTGAGGACTTTGACTTGATTATTCCAAAACATTTTCTTTTTCTTAGGTAGAACAACTTGTGTGCTTAGGGCCATTGTCTTACTGCATGAAACACTTTCTCAGTAAAGTTCATGGACAGACTTCCTGACATTTTCCTTAATATATCACTGGTATAACTCAGAATACATTGTTCCATCAACGATCGCAGGCTGTCCTGGCTCAGATGCAACAAAACAGGCTAAAACCATGATACTACCACCACTATGTTTCACAGAAATTTTTATGCTGAAATGCAATGCTTTCCTATCTCCAACTTTCTCATTTAAACCAAAAGAAAATCTATTTTTGGAATAGGTGTGATCTCTTCCATTCACAATACATTTTTCGAAAAGCCTTCTGGCTTGCGGTGAGATTTTAAAAAAAAATTCATAAGATTTAAACAGGTTTTTTGGCTCCTGTCACAGATGTTTTATTTTCTCTGCTGTACTTCAGTTCCACCTATAGGTGATTTTTCATAGAGTGGAATGATATTTAGAGATTATTGCCAGACTCATAGGCATCCCTCAAACCTCTTCAGATCTCGGCCTGATGATACACACTTCAGTGGCAAAGAGAACATGAGGCCCAGGCCATAGATGTCCCACTATCTTTTTACATCATTAACATAATACTGATTCATAATTTTAAAGAACTGATGTTTTTCTGCGTCAGGGTACATTAGTGTAAATGAAATAGAACGCCCCCCTCAGGCAGGAAAGGGCTAAAGTTACAGCGCCAAAAAAAATGTACAGATGGTGCCAGTCTGTATTTATCGCCACTGTAGTAATATAAAACATGTGAAGCAACATTCTCAGACGTCATTAGATAATACAAATCACACAATCATCTGCACAACCAAATTCTTTATTCTATGTGCCCTGACGACCTGAACTCAGTTTTTAACAAAAAAATGAAAAAAGTCTCGAATGCTCAGGTTTACTGGAACCCCGTCATCTGACATAAAGCTCGTAAAAAAACAAGGAAATAAAGAAAAACAAAAGAAAGAAAAATAAATTATTATAATTATTATTTAATCTGTAACCACCATAATCAGTGTAGTATAACCAAACAGCACTGTCCTGTTACCACAGACAAGCAGTCCTTTATGTACTACACCACTGTCTGTTTACGTTTGTCTCATCTAAACCACGAGTAAACTCACCGCCTCCTCCCGAACAGCTTGTGTAGCAAGAAAAAAGTCGCGATGCCGAGAAACACGGTCAGTAAAGTCTCCAACATGTTCACTGCTTCAGTGTAATGAGCTCAGCTTCGAATGTTAGTGGTCACCTTCCCACGAACTTTTCACATCAACACAACAGACTGTGCGTCCCAAGTAGCTGCGCTCACGCCCAGCCAGACCCGCAGCCTGCGACCTATTCTCTGTCTGATGACAGGACGGGTCCACCGAGTGTGTGTTCTACTAAAACTTAGAGGAAAATATCACCCTAACGCGCGTCTAATTGAAATCTGGACCAACTGCACCGAACCGTTCTAGGACAGCTTGTTGGGGGTGGTGCGTGTCGCGCATGCGCATTGACCTCGCTCGCTGGACAGATTCCCATTCAGAAGCTGTTGTGTAGCTACTAATCTAGACTGGGTGAGCGCTTATTGTCATTTATTCACTTAATAAGGATGAACGTTTAGTTCAATCTGCTCCATAAACACATAGCCTATCGTGTTTCTCCCTCACACATGCCCAGCTTTGGTTCAGGATCTTTCATTCCTTTTTTCCCCGGGCTGTGTGTGTGTGTGTGTGTGTGTGTGTGTTCCTTTCTGTTGTTTAGGCGAATAAAGCAATCTCTGTTTGGCTTCTTTTCACTGCGGTCCAGACCCACCCATATCTTTCAGCCTCTCTCCCTGCCTCATTAACAGTTTCCTTGTTATTCGAGATCAGAGCTCTCTAGACGTAGTTTGGCTTTGCAATTACAAACTGAAATGAAAATGTGCCCACAATTAAAGTTTTGTATTATTATTTGTTTGTTTTTAAAATACCTCTATTCTTCAATTAGTATTTGAAAGTGTGGTTGGGCCTAGAGGGGGCCAGGGGTGGGTATTACTGGCCAGAAGCATGTGTGTCTCTGCCCTCTACAAGTGTCAATCGATGGGTTCCCCTACCCCAAAACTATGAGAATCCATAACCTAGAACTGGGCCTGTTTCAAAGTTTTTGGACGACATAGTTCTGATCATTTAGCTATCAGGGCAGGCTGTGTGCAGATAGACAACACCCATCTAGACATTCTATTAAACAGGAGGGGTGACCTAGATCTAACCTAACCCTGCTACTGAAAAACTAGCACCATGCCAGTTTTAGTGTGAGCTAAATGCCTGCAGGAAGGAGCAGAGTGTTCCAGGGCTGTGCCATGTTTACAAGTCAAGACAACTCATAAGAATCATTTGAGCAGTGGTGGATTTATGGTTAGAACATTGCCTTGGGACCTGAAGGTTGGAAGTTCAAGTCACAGCCATGGTGCTACTACCCACTACACTGCTCCCTGGGTGCTGTTGATAGCCGCCTGCTGCTCCACGTGTGCATGTGTGATGTGTTAAATGCAGAGGTCACATTTTGTTGTGGTGCTTAAGTGATATAATAATGACAAATAGTCACTTCACTTTCACTTTAAAACAGTGGCTTATGCTTTAGAGTGTTTTAAAAGGGGCACTTCTTTAGAAAAGTTCACTTTTTCAGTATATGAACATACAATTTTAGACAAAATTATTCTAATATTACTAAAATTATAAAAATCACCAAGTTATAAGATGTGTACTTTTAAGAGAAAATATAGGATCTTCTTATGAATGCTTTGACCAGCTTCAGTCTCTCAGATACAAGAAATAAGCAAAAACATGAATTGTGTGAAAATAAACAGAGCTATAATATCAGGATTTAGGTTTTTCATATCTGATTACTCCTGATTCTTGATAAAACTACTATAGTTAGAGAGAGTGATGTACTGCTGATAGTAATGGGTTTGGAACGTAATGGTTTCTTGTCTTAAAAATGTCTTTAAAGTGCACACAAAGATAAGACTAAAACCTTATGTATTTTTGCAGTTTTGGTCCAGAACTCATGATTAGTATCATATCTCATTTGGACTCTAATGGCTATTACATGTCTGTCAACTTATCTATTGATGTACTTAAAGCATAGAGAACAGCTACAAAAACATCCACAAAATGTGAGGTTTGGGTTCCATGGCTTACACTTAGAAAATGTAATGAAATCCATACTTTTAATTCAGTTCTTATTATATTATTTTGTATTGTATTATGTTGTTGTTGGCATCAAATTCTAAAGGAACATTCATGTTTCATAAAACAATAAAATGTCTCAGTTTTAACACATCATGATTTTTTTCTATTTTCAATTAAATATAAGTTTACATGATCTGAAAATCATCACATTCCATTTTTATCTACATTTCACACATTTTCCATTTGTTCCTCAGATGCTCAGTACAACACAAGAAAAACACTTTTTGCAGAAACAAAAACCACACAGCTGTAAAATCTCTGAATGTAAGGTGTGTATGGGCATCCGTTATTGTAGTGACTTGGTAAGTGTACCTGTGTGTTTATAGGAAGGGGCAAATTTACACTGAGTTGCCATTTTATAAAGCAAACTCCCTAACATTCCAAGTCACATAACTATAATCAGGCATTTTTTGTTGTTGGAGTGGACAAAACAGGTCATGGAGTGGCAAAAGTACAGTTGGACTGATGTTTTCTAAAGGCCTCAACTCAGTGTACATAAATGAAATTTCTCTTTTTCAGACATTTCGTAATTTGGTATATTTTTTTACAGCACTGATATGACGGTACATTCTTACTAAACTTACCCTCTTGTACACTTTAAATGACACAACATGACAGGAATATGAGGCACCGTTTTACTGAACAAATTCAGTCACTTAACCTTGGTCTGAGGATGAAGTGAATCAGTTTTGTCTCGAAACCTTATGAGTAATGCAACATATGCAGTATTTTACATCATTAAATGTGAGTTTCCCACACATGGGCCTTCTTAATTCTTAGACTAACTTCAACACCAGGGTGTGGATTATGGTGGTCCTCCTGCAATAGCTTACAAGCACACTGATCATTCTTTATGAGTGACTAATCTCCTAAGTTCTTATTATTGTAGTATTTGTCGTTGTAGAGTTCATTGAATATTTATGCTGTGTTGAAACCTTTATGTTATATATTTTCTGCATTTTCTACACGTTAAATGTGTGAACCTGAGTCTCTAAAGTTGTGGATGAAGTGGGCCTGATGAGCTAGTGAATAATGTGACCATAGGATGATTCTCTGCCATGAGTCACTAGCCTAGTGTCACAAGTGGGACAGAGCAAACTCCAGGAATAGCTGCAAAATGGCCAGCATCATAAATGGTGGAAGCCAGTTATATGCCTAGGAACCTATACATTATACCTTCTCAGGTGGTAGTGTTGTGGATAAACATAGCTAAACACAGTCTCACAGTCAATTTTTTCCCTTGATGTTTACCTGATCTGTTAGCTATGTGGATCCATAAGCTAGTCGGCTCTTCTAAACACACATAGCAAAGCCAAGGGTTACAGATTAGGCCAAATCAAGGTGATTAGACAAGGTATGGAAGTTCATACTGTTAAGGTCAAATATTAACTACTGTACAGTGCTTGTTATTTCAGACTGAACATGATGTACAACTAGGTAAGTACTCTGCATTGCTGTTTTCTTGTTGGGGAAAACATGTCTCCTCCCCATTTTGTTGTGGGGCATTGCACAGCCCATCTTGCTCTACTGTTCCACCGGTTTCATCCTATTCGTCAGGTCTTTGTCACAAATCGTGTCAACCTACAAACATAACCAACATTTGGTGCCAAAAGAACAGCTGTCAACACATTTAACCTCTCAGAGCACAATAGTAAGGGATCATACATCCACTCGACTACAACTTCACTCTACCGTCCACTGAGCACAAGCACAAGCACGTGGGCAGTGGTGACACTGCCTTTGAGACCTGAAGGTCTCAGGTTCGAGTCCTGGCCCTGGCACTACTGAGGTACCCTTGAGCAAGGTATCGTACCCACTACACTGCTCCCCGGGGGCTGTTGAGCTGCCCGCTGCTCCATGTGTGCTTGTGATGGGTTAAATGCAGAGGTTGCATTTCGTTGTGGTGCTTGAGTGTGTTCGCAATGACAAATAGTCACTTTCACTTTCACAGATCCCCGAGATGCAGAAGGGCTCACTTTGATGAAACACTGTCTCTCACAGCCTTAGCACCATTTGCTGACAGAACAAGTCTTGTCATGTTATTTTACCTGTGTTGTTTTTTGGTGCTCTTGTGTTGTACTTTATGTACCTATATTGTGTGCTATCATTGTGTAATAATGGGAAATGTGATGCTGATGGTAAAAGAGTGTGTGGTGCTGTGGAAAAGAAAAGAATCAGTGTTACGTTGTGTCTAAACTTGCTAGCTGTGAATAGTAAAACAGCCTAGACTATGTTTGATCATTGAGCTGTTTACTGTTTGAAAGAAAGCATCAGCTCACCGGCCGGTCGCTTAGTCTGAATGACTCTCCTTTACCCAGTGTGACTGAAATATAGCCCCTGAACTGCATTAATTTAAAGTCTATACACTGTACAATACTATAGCAGTAGTGTTTCTATGAACCTCTAGTGGCAAAACACTGAAAAACCTTAAAAAGTACAGCTCTCAAAAACATATTGGATAAACACTGGTGTACAAGTGTCAGGTATGGCAAAAATGATAATGGAACTCTTTTCAATGTGTACTCAGTTTCTCTGTTAGTGCAGACTAGCAGTTGCTCTACAGACACCATTCTTTTTGCCCCACTCATGGTTTAAATTTTTTATTAATTTGTGAATAGTTTTCTTGTCAGGTATTGTCTTATTTTGGCTCAAACTGAAAGATTTTAACAGCAAAAACAGTGAATTTAGTGCAATGTTTTTGTGTCACAACATACAAATCATATTTTAATCATTTTAAAAAGTGAAAGGTCAAAGTGTCCTACCTAAAACTGTTCCTTTTAAGATCAGCCTGCTCCCGTGCAGAGCAACATATCACTACCATGTATGCTAATCAACAAGAGCTTATATGGGGAAAAAAAGCAGAGACAAGCTGGAAAAACAATTCTGGCATGTTAACATTTAGGAGCCCTGCATTTTGGGACTGAACCTGCTGACCAGCTGGGAGGCACTAACTGACATGACCGGAGGTTTGATTCAACTTGGGAAGGTGAATGCATCATCTGAAAGTGGCTTCCACACGCTCATTGGCAGAGCAAGACCAGAGAACTTGACTACCACCTCCGCCACAGCTGACTGGCCCAGCAGCCAGGACTCAAGAAGACCCCTGACAAATGCTGTTGTGGCTACCATGGAGAGGCACAGACAAGGGTTTCGCCTGCAGTGGCCCCTCTTCAACCAGATTAACAGATCTCCTTCAAGTATAGATATTTTTACAATTATTTCAGTATAAGTGATTTTATTTATGAGAAACTATATCTCGAGCTAGCCAGCAGTAATGTTCTCAGCAGCTCTCGCTAACCTCTTCTGCTTTTAGACTCTTTGACCCTCGTATGAGTAAATCAAACACAGAGCTTTCTCCATAGTTCCCTACCCATTCACACTAACCAACTTAATGGCTCATTAAATCACATTAAGCCTAATATAAACACAGACAAGTTAAAGTAGTTTTTGTGACACACTGATTTTTGATAAGAACTAAGCTATGCACAGCATATGAGTGATTCCATACAAAAACTGATTTCATCATTGTGATTTACACTGTGATCATTTAGAAAGGATTTAAAACATACATATAAACACAAACAAATCTACATATCAAATAGATAAAATGGCAGAGGCCCGATTTATACAGTCAGGTGAGAAATAAGTACAACCCATTAAAACAGTTTTTTTTTTTTTACATATTTGAACAAGCTAATGTTCTACCCTCTTTGATACAGTACCTAAAGATAAAGGTAATATACTTTAACAAATAATATTTTCATAATTTAAATTAACAAAAAACAAGTCACATGGATCAGTCCGTCCATCACTCCTTTAGTTCAACAAAGGCATGGGAGATGTGCCAAGAAGAAGCATTTGCTCTTCAAAAAGAACATTGCAGCAAGTCTACAGTTTGCCAAAGAATGTATACAAATACGAAGTACTTTTGGCCAAAATAACAGTACACGTGTGATTTGCCCAAAGACTTTTTTTTCAAAAGAAGAGCCTCATACTTAATATGAAACATGGTGGTGTTAATGTTATCATTTCTGGCTGCTTTGCTGCCTCTGGGACTGAACAGCTCACAGTCATTGATTCAGCAATGAATTCTGCATCATATCAAAGAGTATTTAAAAATAATGTGAGGCTAACTGTTCAAAAATTGAAGTTGGGACCTTTTAACAGAAGAATTATCATAAGCAAACCAGCAAATTCACCAAGGACTGGCTAAAAAAAGAGAAATGGTTATAGAACTGCCAATCAAAGTCCAGATTTAAAGTCAAATGTTGTAGGGGGATATGAAAAATGCAGTACATGCAAGAAAAGCCTCAAACACCATAAACTCAACCAAAGGAATTTTGCAAGGTCAAACATTTTTGCAAACAAAGCAAAGGCTGATGGACAATTGCATTGCAAAAAAAAATGCATACATGATTTGCAAGTTATTTATGCTAGAAGAATTGGTTTATTAAAGTATATCACCATTATATGTAAGCACTGAATTAAAGTATTCTAAAGTATTTGAAAGTATTAAACCCCCTTAAAAGTATTCTCCAGATAACAAATAATTCACATATTTATCTAACCAATATTTTTGGTAAACTTAAAAGTGTTGTGAACATACCCCATCACACAAAGTGCACCACAACGAAATTTGACCTCTATATTTAACCCATCCACACATGGAGCAGTGGACAGCTATCAACAGTGCCCGGGGAGCAGAATAGTGAGACGGTACCTTGCTCAAGTGTACCTCAGTGGCACCTGGGTTAGGACTTAAACCTGTGACCCTCCGATCACAAGCCCCTAACGACTAGACCACTACTGCCCACTTTATTTTGTATGTGAAATACGTGTTTACACCCCTACTTAAAACATGTTTTTGTGACAAAAACAAAAGTTCCAACAAGCCTGAATACTTTCACAAGTATGTGTGTGTGTCTGAATCTCTCTTTCCAGTAGCTCTCTACAGCAAATCTGAACATGACAGGGTCACCACTGGAATGTTAAGAACATAAAGTGGTCACCAGTAGAACATTCTGTCCAGAAAGAAGTGATCCCAGGAGTGTTCAGAACAGAAAGTTATCACCAGTAAAATGATCTGGAGAGGAAGTTTGTGGCAGAGGCTAGCCATCCAGTGCCTTCACAGGCAGAACCAACTCGGCTCAGAACCTTCTCCTTTTCAACACTTGGACTGTCATCCTCTGACAGGTACTCTGGCAGGTTCATGCACACCGACAGACTCTCTTCATCTTCCCCTTCTTCGTGAAATGGAATCAGCACCTGCATGACACAAAAACAAGTTTATACATTTTGATTAGCTTGGCCAGAATTGCCAATAAATATGCTGCTTGGGCATTATGTGAAAATGTTAACTGGTTTCAAATAGCAGTAGTAGCTGAAATCAGTTACTGTTAGTCTAATAAGCATAGTAGTGACATTTATATCTTAGTCTAGCTGAAGGGAAAAGGTAAAGAATTGTATAGACACCCAATATTTAATGAAGAACAGAGTTAGGGTAATGCAATGTCAGGTTTAGGGTTAGCAGAAGGAGAATGGCAAGGGTAGCATGAGAGGGGGAGAGATATACATTTTCCACAAAGTTCATGAGAGCAGGAACTGAAACACTGCAGGTATATCTTGCTGAACTTTCTTTTTCAGTAAAAATTATAATGTTAGCAAAGCATATTATTTTACATGTTATTGTAAACTGTAGTGATAATAATGGGTCAGCAATAGTATCCATCCTGCTGTTGTCATAACCTGTTGTGTTGACTGATAGTATTTGGAATTGTCTTTAAGATTTACAATTGTATGGACTTACTTTTATGGTGCTAAAGTGTGCAAAACTGCAAAAAATGCATCTTGAACAGTTATACTCTGTATACAGAACTGTTTACCTCTAGCTCCAGGCTAAATGCTGTAATTAGCCCAAGAGACCTGTTTCTTTTCATATATCTAATGGTTGTTCCCTTAATAACAACCTGGACTACATTAACTCAACTGGAACTTACAACACAAGGGTAAGGAATGACTAACTTAAAAATATTAACTCAGCCATTTAGATCAAGGGCCTCACATTAGCATACTGTAAAGAATTTTGACTGGTATATCGTCCACTACACTGGTGTTAAGAGATTTTGCAATGAGCATTTTTACTTCCGGTTGTGTCAAATAGGAGCATGTCCCCATCACCATGTTTACTTGAGCGTACTTCTCTTTACTCGCGTGCATGCATACACCATACAATAGCAAATATGTTCCAGGAATCGCTATGTTTCCTATATCCAATACTGATATTGTGTTTAAATGCCAGGTCAACAGTAACAGGAGGGAAGTGTTAGTGTTAGTGTCTCACCTCATCACCATTCTCCGCTTTCACCACCTGCTGAGCCTTCAGCACCTTAGTAGAGGCAATCGCAGTGCCCAGAGTCTATCAAGAGAAAAGCCAGCCTTATCTATGTTACTGTTCCTTTAAGTCAGGCAAATCTAATTTCCACCAGAGGGCAGTAATGACAGAGAATGCAAACACAAGGAAGAACCTACAGCTAAAGAACCAAATTACAAACAAATTTCTCAGTAACAAATTTACAGTGAAAAGACCTCAGCCCTATTTGAAGGTTGTTTTGGCCTTTGAAACAACTGTATTTTATTATTATGGCCTGGGTTTAACTGAGCATGTTTCAGCAACTGATGTGAGGGCAGTATGATAATATAAATTCCAAAATAAAACACTAAAACACAGTTTGGATTACTGATATCAAGCCTGCTGAAAGCATGAATTGTCACTACAGTCTATGAGGCGTTTTGGGTCGGTGCCATTAAAATGCTTTCACAGACTGTATTTTAATGTTCTTTCTTGAGTTCATGAACATGTGTGTCACCTCAGCAGTGAGGTCAGATCTGATCCTGACGATGCATCTCTTCACTGCCATCTGAAAAGTAAAGCTGATCACACCTCGAATCCTCAGTAAAGCCTCCTCACACAGAGATTTGCGCTCCTGCATACACAAAACACACACACGTACACCCATGCACACACACGTGTATATATAAACAGAAGGATTGCCATAGTGATAATTCAATTAAGGGTTGCAGGTTTAATCCTGGCCTGCAATGACTTTTTCAATGCAGCCAAAACCTACACCTACATGACTGCACATCTAAAACAAGATTTATACTAAAACCTAGAAGACACTGAGAAATAAGTTCAAGCCTTTAAACATGGGAACGCAAAGTTGTAGTTAAATACAGATTATGAACATATTTGCTTAAGCTAGTTTGTGTCTGCTGTATTGTGGCTCATTCTCCTAATTGGTGCTACTTTTTCATTTAGACAATGGCCTAACACTGACCACTGAAAAGATAAACATTATTTTTTTACTTATTTCCTATGTAAAGCAATTTGAGAAGTTAACTTAAAAGAAACATGCTATATAATAAATATGATTATTTTTATTAAAATATTGTCAAACAACGTAACGTTCAAGTTTAAAATACACAAAATCTAAAAATCTTATTCTTTAAATGTGGAACACATAACCTCTAGTTAAAAAGACACTTTATTTCTCACAATTCATTATAAATTAGTCATTGCACATTTCACACCACCTCTCAGTCATAGCAAACAGCTACTGCTACCAGTACAACATTCCATGACAGCTTCTACACCAGTGCTGTCAGACTGTTTAACACACAGCAGTGTGAGATGTAGAGCTCAAAATATACAATAATTTTTGACACAAAGTCAGTGAAATGTTATCTAACAAAGTTAACTCACATTAAACTCACTCGTGCAATACCGTTATACACAATTCATGCTCAAACACTATTTCAACCCTACTATATACTTGTATATGGATGGACTAACAATATTTCTTGAATCTATTTATTCTGGAGATGCACTGTTCATAAACATTTTTGGCTGATTTTTATTTGTCATTTTTAACCAAAGCTTACACTGTCTGAGCAAAATAATTGCATGAACGGATTAGCAGTTTACTATTAGTTCCTACTAGCAATGTTGCAATATAAATAACATTAGTTGCTCTTTAATAAGCCATGTTAGCCTTTTACATTTTTAAATGATCAGTCAGTTCCCTATTAAAATCTCCAGTAGGTAAAATTATGAAGAAATTGTACTTGGACTGAAAATATAAATAAGTACAGCTGCCCAGATCCTCCCCCTCCCTCACCGCTGCACTTAAGCCTAAGTAGGTCTCACTAAGAATGCACAGTATTTCATGTCATGGCTACTACATGACACACACACTTTGCAGATCAAACAGAGTTGGGCTACTGTTCACACAACCTCCTAGTGATTGTACAAAATACTGTTTGGGTAAGGGTTAATGTTAAGGACTTCTCTTGCAGTAGTTATGCTAATCCTGGACGTTGTCTCAGGATGTGTTATGTACTGAAGTGGGTGTGTCATGTAGTAAAGTGTTGTAGTGTCTGCAAGACTGAAGATACGCCCTTCTCTCCAGCCCTGCCTCCAAAACCCTTCCCTGCAGAGAAGGTTATCATGCATGTGAAGGCTAGCAACCACAGCATCTGAAGATATATAAACATGGTGCATACATATAAAAATGAAACACTACTAACTCCACACAATTAGATACATCTTGCTTTACAGAAACATTCATTTGGATTATTATTTAGCTAGAAAGTAATTGTGGCTCTGCAACTCTGCAACAATTGCAACTCTGCAACAATTATTTGTGAGCTTCCTGCAGTGTGCATGAGTAGTGACTGACGCACAATCAGATTTGCCACCTGGCTTTGATAGTTTTGGTTTGGGCATGGTGGATTCTTGCAAATCACATTAGGAGAACTGTGTGGAGCCAGAGGAGCTGGATTTTTTTCAGATTATCTGTTTCACGTACAACTGTCAGGATATACTGACAATTTTAGCAAATACGTTTCAAATTTATTTTCTTGATTGAATGCTAAATTATACAAAGTAAATAAAGGGTTATCTTTGAAGTTAGTGGCAACAGGATATGTATCAATATCTTTGTATATCTATGTTGAATTATTCATAATTATATTATGCCATTTTGGTACAGATGTAGCAGTAGAATTAAATAACAGCACATTTACCTTTCATATAATCATTTTTTCAAAATAAAACTGCAACAGAAAGGCCAAAATCGAAATATTGACTGTTTGACGACTGCGGGAGCAGAAACTGGACTTAGACCTTTGTCTATCCCCATTATATATTCTTACTTCCTGCAAAATTACACTAAATATATCCTCTAAAAGGTAAATGCTCAAGTAAAAATACCGTCAAGTTTTAAAACTGCCGAAAATGCACAGGTAAAACTAATCAGTGGATCAAAACTGATCTCTCCTATTTCAGATTGGCCTCTGGAACCTTTACACAACTCCAGTGTCTATACTACACTCAACTTCTGTCCTGTATGGAGAAACAATAGGGTATTACAGGCGTTATCAGTATAAGTATAAGTGAGAGACATGAAGATAAAGAGGGATCACTGCTAAGAGTCATTAGAGACATATATACCGAATCATCAAGGCCATCAATGTGCAGTATGACCGTTTTAGCACGTTTGTTGGAGGTGCCGAGGAAAAACTGGGCTTTGCGTCTGCAGGAGGACGTCTCTCCATCCCTCTCTTCCTCTCCTCCATCTGCTCCAGTGCTCCTCAACAGCTCACACAGCTCTGATGCCAGCAGCCTCGTCTCTCCTGGTGTTGTTGTCCTGGAAACCACACAAGAAAAGACCCGCAACAAAAAAATTACTTACAGCTTTTCAGTTCAGCCCACTTCAGCTTAAAGGGACAGGGCACATGCATCTAAAGGCAGCACTACTCACTTCTCAACTACGTTCTGAAGACTCAGCAGCATCCCAAACTCGCCCCTCATCTTCTCCCTGTTAGCACGACAGTCCGCCAGGTACCGCAGAGCCTTTACACACACACACAGAGCAAGGTAGCCACAATATCTGACGTCATCGATGTACCCACCCCAACCCCC
>JBBPDA010113675.1:0-29713 GCA_037974385.1 Arnoldichthys spilopterus
GAGTGTGTGAGTGAGTGTGTGAGTGAGTGTGTGAGTGAGTGTGTGAGTGAGTGTGTGAGTGAGTGTGTGTGTGAGTGTGTGTGTGAGTGTGTGTGTGAGTGTGTGTGTGAGTGTGTGAGTGAATGTGTGAGTGAGTGAGAAACAAACAAAGCCGGTTTTTGTATCATTATTGGCCAAGCAGCAGGATGCAAGGAAGTATTATAATTTTTCACTACTATTATTCAAACCCCATATAAACGTTTCACTTTGATTTTGCCCCTGTTCCAACTATTTAATGGGTTAGCAGTAAATCAAATTTAAATTGTGGTCAAATTTACAAAACACAATCAAGTTGTTCAGCAAAAACATTATTATTACAATTAATTTCAGTAAAATAAAAGTTCACGAAAATTTACAAATTGCAGTTTTTAGTTTGTATTCCGTTGTACACGATGCCCCAGCATATCCAGAAATAAAGCGTGTACTTTCTTCTCTGGTAGTCTATGGCAACCCACAGAATCCCTTGTTGAATTTTTGATGAAAGTTGAGGACAGTGCAACGTACCATCACGTCAACCTAATTTATGCAGTTGCCCTATTAGACCAAGCCTCACAAAAGTTATAATATTATTTTTAAATTTTCAAAACTGTTATTCCATCACTGTCAAATGAAATTGGTTGCAGAGCCACCAAATAAGGAGAGAACGTTTGTGTCACTTACATTCATTGTTTGGTCAGCTGACATTACACTTGCTGTGAGTTGCTTATAGACTCACTTTTATCATGCTGCTGTAATGACTCTGCCCTGCTGTAGTTCTTGACCCCTTTGTTGCTGCTATTATTATTGTTATTATTATTTTATTATATTTTCCCCTTGGATTTAGTTTTATTATGTAAATCATATCTTTCTGGAGTATGTACTGGGGTAATTTTTCCCCAGTGTCTAGTGTCTTATATTGCATGAAATTATGCTGATGACGTGCTTTGGCAGAGTAGTCTGGGGCACCGTGTGTGTGATTGGGGGTGCGTGGGTGGGTGGGGGGTTCTTTTTGCAGCTGTCTAGATGTCTGACATTACAGGAGCTTTGCTCACCTCCACTTTAAGGCTATACGAGGCAAGGTTTTATTTTTACCCTCTGCACCCCATGGCTCATTTACAATGTAATACAGGACATTGTTTATTCAACTGTAACCGAAACCATTAAATCTACCTTGCTCTTCCTTAATGTTTGTGATTTTTCTGTTACTAGCCAACCTCATACCCTATCAAAAAATGAACATTTGACCTTATTTATGAAAGGAAATTTTAAGTGATTGTTTAAGTTTATTATTGTAAATATTAAATTAGCTGATTTAATCAACATTAGCTGGTAAAATTTAAATTTTAAAATTCAAAACATTTGGGTGCAATACCTTAACATTTATAGAAAGAAACTTTACACCTTGTTTATTTTTTCCTGAATTTTTTACACATTTCATATGTCATCAACTTATATTGATGAAATCTTTCAGCAAATCAGGATCAACAAATTAAATGTATTTATTGTATTATTATGACTGCAAAAGTAGAGCACAAAGTTAAAAGCTTAGTTTAATATTGGACTTCTGGAGATCCCATGGAAAAAAATGAGCAGCATTGTTCCTGAACTGCTTTGTAAAATTTTTATATATATATATATATATATATATAATATACATATATATGATTTATGCTTATTTTAGGGGTATCATTTAGCAAGCTTCTTAAAGGGTTTTGTTGAACTTTCAGTGTTAGCTAAGCTAGCTAGCAAATAGTGATTAGTCATTCACTCAATTAAATATAATTCATGCTTACTGTAGTTGCATATGCTACTAAATTCAATGAGGTAAAATGTTTTTTTTCACCCTTGCTAGTAAGCTAACATAGCCACATGGTCTTTCACGCCTTTGCCCCAAATGGGTAAAATGCATTCACTCTTCAGATTCTAGGGATATAAGGTATGAGCTTTTACTGAATTTGAATATGCATTACATAACCACATGTATGGGCTTCAGCACAGGCCCTTGTTTGAGCTTGCTTGGGTAAAGGCCTTCCTCAGTGGCAGTAGAAGGATGTTCTCACTTTTATTGTCTTTGGTGCAAAATGTTTTTTCCATCTGCCTATAAGAAAGCAAAGTGACTATGTGTTGCTTTGACCTGCATTAGTACAAAGATAAATCATCCATAGGTCACATGAATCACTTACAATTACAGAGATTAGAACCTGCTCTAGTCCAGGACATCCTGAAGGTCAAAGGTCAAGTTTAATAAGAAGTAAGTGGGGAACGCCTAGGTCCAAGCACATGATTCATTAAGCCTTCCAGTGATGTGTGAAGAAATGAAAGTGTTCACTTATCTCACCAACAGTAGAGGAGTTAGGACACTGAGTGAACAATGTGTGCTGATGCATGAACATTCTTTCTACATGTCCTCTTCTTTGGCCAGCTGTTGTGGCTGCCTGACCTTCTCTCCTGGTTCTAAGACTAGTGCTTTTTTTGTTTCATTCATGCTTTTAGACTTTATTGATGCTGCCAACACCAGCTCAGAAAGCAGGACATGGTATAGATGAACCTGCCATTCTAGGCAGGTTGATGTAAAGAAATTAAACAACATGTGTTGTCAAAGCTTTCCTCAAAGTGTGTGAACTGTTCAAGACATTTACCAGAAATATTATGGTCATCAAAAGGTGAGGATGCTTTTTCTTAAAAGAATACTTGATGGGAGGTTAATTTACATGTTGTTTTGAGATTCAGAATCAGAAACCCTATTGTAATTGCACAGGAACCTTATATGGTGGCTCCAAGACACTGGATGACCTTTGTGTTACTGAAATTTTCCTGATTTGTGTTTATTGTGTTGCTCTACTTTCTGTACTGAAAAAATATAATTAGTTCATTTTAAAGTTCCAAAGAAACCAGCTGCACATCTTCTTTGGTTCTATTAACTTAATTCATATGAAGTATAGTGTCCTAATGCTTTTAGGACTAGTAGGACTTTATTCATTACCATTTTAGTTTAACTATGCTTAAAAAGTGAATGTGGGTGCCTTTTAATTAGGCTGAATAAATTTTTTTTAACACTATTTAGGTCTTGGTAAGGTTGGGACCTCCCTAGGGCAGTGATGGCCTAGTGATTAGGACTTTGCCCGGCCCAGGCACTACTGAGGAACTCTTGAGCAAGGTATCATCCTGCTACACTGCCCACTGCTGCATGTGTGGAGGTGTGATGGGTTACATGCAGAGGTCACATTTTGTTGTGGTGCTTGAATGTGTTCACAATGACAAATGGTCACTTTCACTTCACTCACCGCTACAAGGTAAGAACGGGGTAAAATGCTTCCCATATCAGATGTCCAACCACAGAGAGATATGAGATTGGTGGGATTCAAAGTCATGATTAGACCGCGAGAAAGCTGTGTTGCGCTGGGACTGTGAAATGATGAGGGCTGGGAATCTATAGGCACATCATGATTAGGTCTGATTATGATTCAGAGGGCCGCAATGCTATGATAAAGCGATTATTAATGCATCTTTTTTTCAATTCACAATGGGTTTTTTCCCCCTTCACTTTGTGACTATAAAGACTTTAGAGTTTGTAATTCACGTTGCCCTTTTCGAGTTCAATGGAAGCTTTGAAATGGCTTGTTCGATGATCCTCTGGTTGGAACCAGGTGTTTTCTTTCTCCTCTGGGTGGAAGTGTGGAGCAATATGGTTTCTCATGTTTGTTGTGTTTTCAAAATGTTAAGTCTGACACACTTGTATATAGTGTATTTCTTGTCCAGGTCCTCTTTTCCCCTGAACTTTAATAGAAGCCAAAATGCTTCCATACGCTAGCTTTTAATGCAGATGCTGATCTTGCATCTCTGTAGTGTGAACCACCAGAGTTCTGCCTCTTGTGTTCTGTTAATTTTACAGTATCAATTAATTTTTAGAAAAATTTGTGAATGGATTCTGAATCTCCCTCATCTGTATCTTGATGCAGAATCAAATTTCCCCCCAAGACAAGAAATGACTAGGGCCTTTTGTAAAAAAAAGTAGAATTGCGAGAAGTGAGAAGTTCTTTAGCACCTGTGTGGCTCCTGAGACATTCAACTGTCTAACTGTCTGATCACCAAGAAGTCATGAATTTCACTCCTGGAAACGGCACATCTCTCCACTATAGAGTTTGAGAGGAGAAAGCTCTCTCCCTGCCTTGGGGGCAACGTGCATTGGAGAATCCTAAGCTGTATTGCCAACAATGATGGGTCAACAATCTTCCAGCTTATAAAAAGGCAACCACTGATCCACTGATTGTGCACTGCCTTTTTTATGTAAAACAAAATTCAGTCTTTGAGGGAGCTGCATTAGGGGCCTAGTTCATACTCAAATCAGTGCATATAAATACTTACCTACCATTTACATTAATTAAAAATATATTAAAAAAGAAATTGTAAAGTCTGTTTTTATAAACACCCTTTTTTAAAAGTATTCAGTAATAATCATCCAGCCATCCACCAACAGAACTACTTTGAAGGGCTGCTGATGACAACAAAAACAATAAACAATAATTTACTAATAAAAACATCATAAAAATAAGTTTAGTGTGAAGCAATGCACTGTCATTTACAAACAGCATTAAAGTGTGCTGCCCACTGGTGCAAAATAACCAAAAATCATAAAACGTTTTAGAGGTGGGCAAATGTTTTGTTTGTTTTGACTGTTTTGTTTTGACCAAAGTTTATGGGACAATATTATTATTATTTTTGTTGTTGTTAGTTTTTTGTTATATTTGTTGTTGTTGTTGTGGTTGTTAAAATTAAATACATTAATATTTACATTAAAATTATATGCACATTTTTCAGTCTTTATAAATAATAGCAAAATGTAAAGTCAAAACTAACACACACACATACACACATGTGCTACAGCTGGCAGGGGGACAATTTGACAGGCTCAGGAAAAAGTCCTAAATCAATGAAAGACTTCCCTCTCAAACTGGAAAGCTTCGAAGCAGCTATGTATAGTCACTTTCATTGTTCAAAAAAAGATAATTATTTGCGCCCAGTTTTGATTTCAAAGGAACAGTTGCAGCTGCGATAAACATAGACCCCCTGCACACTCCTCTTCAGTGACCGCAGCAAAGATTTTCCCACCTCTAATCTGAGAGGACATCATCGATTGATGCTCAGATTTCAGTTTTAATAGCTGCCCTGTTGTTGCTTGTCATTCATTTAACCCTCTTAGTTGTTTCATGTTTGCGTTTCTTTCTTTTTTATCTTTAACCTTTTTGTATTCTTTCTTCTTTTTTTTGGCTCTTTTATCGTCATGGGATAAGAACAGAGTATCATGTGCCAGAAAGGCTTAAAAGCCTTCCAAGGTGAAATTGGATATTGAACTGCAGTGGTGTCACAGATCCAGAAGTTAAGCTGGAAGTGTGATTGAGGACACCTTCTGTAATAGCTATTAAATATGTTCAATTCTACATTCTGTTGACTAATATCAAAATTATTGTTTAAGGAAAAGAAAAGTTTATTTTAATAATTAAATAAACAGAATGTTTTGTAGTATTGCATCACTTTTCTGATTTTACATAGTGAAATTCATGATAATTCAAATGATGTAGATGCTTTATGTTTCAATAAAAAGTTAATTAGTACAATTAAATAAATGAATAAAAAAAAAAAAATATATATATATACATATATATGTATCTGTATCTTGGTGCACTAAAAATGTAGCTGTGTAGTTGTTCACTGTATGTAGAGGATGTTTTCATTTTGTTTCTATTTAGAAAGTCAACAAAACATTTAATTCGTGGTGCCCAAACGTTTGCATAAATATTTTAGTTCATTATTACATAGTAAAATATCAATAATGTAACCATGGTTTGTGAGCTCTGTGGAGACTTCTGGTAATATGTGTTGCTGTATTATATTATATTGCGGTCATTCTGTAGATATGCCTGTTATTTTTAAAGCTTTCATTTCCTTTATAATCTCCCCTTTTTTAGCAAACATTGTGTTGGTCTGTTTGATGTTGTTTTTAAGTCAGTTAAATAAACAGGAATGCTGGAGGCAGCATTGTTTTTTAATAAAAAGAATGGAGCAGAGTACAGGCTACAGGCCATTCTCTATTACATGGTCAGATTGGATCGCATCGGGCTTCACATTAAATGTTCTGTGTAGGGAAAGTTACACTCTAAACTGTTTAAATGATATTTGTATCATAGGAAATAAAGTAATGAAAACAAACACACACACACACACACACACACACACAAATATTTAGATATTACATCTTACTAATATTATGTAAAGAATTAATGAATGAATTTTCTTTGCTTTTTTTAAATTAAATAGTTTAAATACTATATCAACACTGTTAAAATTTTAAGATGTCCATTATAGGCCATAAAAAAGAAAAATACTCCTTTTCTAATTCACTGTTTTTGTGATGTCAAACACCAATTTATTTATATGAATCCACCTATTCAGACCACAGTAGATTGGCTTCGCCCCTTCACTTGTAAGTTATACAGAGTGCTTCTTGAATGAGGCATAATAAAGGCAGGCCAGTCAGGACACTGGAGCGTTAACATATTAGTCTTAAAGTCTTAGAGGATAGTGTTTCACCTAGACACTCTGGTAGCTTCATTACTTAGGGATTTATTTATTGAGCCTCTTAGCCACACTGACTGTATACATACCCTTTATATAAATTTTGTTAAAAAAAAAACCAGCATGTGAAACTGACATGCTACTGTGATAAATATAGCAGGGTCTTGCTAGTATGTTGGCAAATCCTTGTCTATGCAGAAATGCAGCTGAGCTCTCTGGGCCTGAGCTCATTCCAGATGGACCAAAAAAGGTGTGAAAGCCAACATCTGTCATGGTATTAGGTGTATTTTTTTTTTTTCTATTGACATTTTAAAGAGACGTGCTGCCATTAAGGCAACATCTTTTCTCAGTTCATGGTTATTTCTGCATAATCGTGCCAAGCGTCATTCTGCATGCACTACAAGAGCTTGGCTTCGTGGACACAGTGTGTTTACTTGACTCACCAGCCACAGTCTAGAGTCTGTCTTCTGTTGAAAATGTATGCTCCGACAACAGCCGTCATGGACTGTTGAGCTGTATCAAGCAATAATGGGCAAAAAATTGATGTTGGCGAGTGTCGAATTCACCAAAATCTACTTGCAAAACTGCTAGAATTAGTATCCTTAGTTCAATTATTAAATAGTATAAAAAGTAGTAAACCTACCTCTGCCTCTGTTTATTACAGGATTCAAATTCAAAAGTAGTTATAATAACGAAAATACTTTTAAGTTGTTGAGTGAAAACATTGGACAACCATTTTTTGTATTTTTTTTCTTTGTTTATTTCTTTATTTTCTTTAATGTGATATGAAGATGACCATGCTAGCTTTGTTTATTGAACCTCCTAGCTATGCTAGCTTTGTTTACTGAGCCTCCTAGCCATGCTAGCTATCAACAGCCCCGTGGGAGCACTGTAGCAGGACGTTCAAAGGTACCTCAGTGGTGCCCAGGCTGGAATTTGAACCTTTAGTTCACAAGGACAAGTTCCTAACCACTAGGCCACCACTGCCATTATAGCAAACATAAACCTTAAACACTACCTTCAATTATCTTCATCTGTTTATAAGCTACCCTTTACAACAAAAATGGCTACTGTGCTTTGCCTAATAAAAAGGAAATAGTACATGGGTTAGCACTAGTGAGGTTTGTGATGTGTCTATATAATAGTGATGTACGTAGTGTTAAATATAAGAGTGCAGTGCACCCTTCTACCTGGATCAGAACCCAAAGAAGAACAGTGTCCAGTGAAAGAGAGTGCAGGTGACTAACTACTCAAACAACCTTTGAAGAGGACAGCAGCCAGACAAGAAAGGAGAGAAATGAGTGGGCATAGCCAGAGAAAATATTAAACAAACACACATGGAACACAGTCACCCCAGTGAGCAAATCTACTGCTACTTGACTTGACTTTGTTTGAAGACAAAAAGAAAAAGGGTGAACACAGATACTCTAGAAAGGGCATCGGCAGTGACCTTATCAGCCATGACATTTTAATTCTCCTTTACTTCAGTCCATTCCACCATCTATGCAATACGTTCTTAGCACTTACTTCAGACAGAGACAACATGCTCTAATCGCTCTAATGCTCCTTCTCAAGGCTGGTTTGGTCACACACACACACAGAGAAAACATGTAGACAGATTGTCATCTAGCTTTTAAGCTGAGATTAGCTCTTTCGAATGACACAGCCATCATGTTCTCATTCTAGGCGACCAACAGTGGGAAACTAATGGTTAGTGAATTCAGTGAATTAGTGAAAGTGACTATTTGTCATTGTAAACACAATCGAGCACCACAACGAAATGTGACCTCTGCACTTAACCCATCACATATTGTCCTAAGGGCAATGTCCCAATCACTAGGTCACCAATGCCCACTAAAAACATGTTTGAAAGGTGTAACACATCAGTGATCCTATATTTTGTGTCCTTTTGACTGCACAAGCATGAAAGACATCACTAAACTTTTGAGCCAGCTCGTCTGTTTGAAACCAGGGCCATTTGGCTGATTTATAATCAATAGTAGAACAACCATACTTTATTAAATAATTAAATAATTTCCAAAGATTAGATCTACACCTTCAAGAGGTAACTTCTGACTAACTCCAGTTTACACCAGACACCATGTCTTTGGCAAGGTGTATACAAATCAGAAAATGTAAATATGAATCAGAAAGACTGTAAATGTGTCAATTAAACATGGATTTCAGCTGTTTGTGATGCATAAAAAAGACAAACCTTATAAAAACTCAGTGAGTTGGCATATTGGGATAAAACCAGGAGGCCTGTAAGTGTCAATAAGCCTGTATTATAATTATACACTGTATAAACTGCTGTGGGCAGTTTTCTGTTTTTGTTTTTGATATGTAAGACCTATAGAGAATTATGTTCTAGACACCAGAAGACCCACCAAACTGCTATGGTTAAAAACATAATAGCATTGTTCAAAGGATGAGTGATGTATGACACACATGCACTGCATGTGCATAATTAAAACATAAAAAAAAAACAATTTACACACTTGCTTTAGTTTTAAAGTTAATTAAGTTTAAAACATTTTTAAAGGTTTCAGTTGTATCAGCTATTTCAGTTTTATTCAGTAATTTGCTAATTAAAATATCCCAAGATTATATGTGTCTGTTCAGTAACCTGGCACATGTTTTTCCTGGTATATTGCCAAGGCCAGTGTCATGGAGGTGTCAGAACACACCACAGTCAGAGCTGTTTCAGGAGCATGAAGGGGACCTACTCAAAATTAGGCAGATGCTATGAATGTTTCGACTGATCAGTGTACGTATGAACCTCACAAGATGTAATATTCTAAAGTTAGGATAAAAACAAGTGGTCAGCATTTCAAATGCTACAGACTGAGTTGAGAGGTTGGAAATAACAGTGAATTTGCTACCTTTCTAATGCTATCTTGGGCTTACACTTGGCACATAATGATGAAGCAACTTAGCTTGTAGAAGTGCTATTCTTATTAGTAAGGTCATATTAAATATATTCTAGATCTGGGAGCATATAAAAATCATTTGAAATGAATAATGCACTATCAATTCGTTCTACATATACAGCATACTGAGGAGTTTTCTGCCCCAGTTTTTCATTTGGATCAATGGGAATTTTTACCCATTTTTACCCAAGTTCTATAAAGCTTGTCCAGCCAAGCTGGAGTTGCCACAGAAGAACACAATTTGTGGGTGAAACACAGAGTTCAGTCCCATTGGGATCTCAACCACAATAGTAAACCTCTGACTTGTTTGGTTTTCTTGAGTTGACCAGTGCAATTCTTATAGGGTTCCATTTCTTTCTCTTGCCTTGCCTCGTTTCCCAGAGCAACTGTCAAAGTCACCCATTACTGCACACTCAGCAAGCCCACCTGACAGTCCAAGTGGTTTGCTGTTGCCATGACGATTTTTTTCAGAACCAAGGATTGTAGTTATCCTTATAAGCGGCAGAAATGCAGAATGTTTGTTGGTGATTTGTATTTTTTGTATTATTAAAATGACTTTTTCTAATAAAGATTAGTTTGTAGATTTGCACAGTTTTTTTTGGCTAAATTGACTATAATGTTATGTGGAAAAACCAAAATGGACTTGGCACAAAGTCAAAAGTCATTTGGTAGTGTATTTTATGATAAAAACAGAAATGCCACACCCATGTAGCTCCACACAGAGTTATTGTAGCATGAAGCCGTATTAAGAGATGAGCAATGTTTTGTTTACACAAGGGGAAAATATTAAAATACAAGTTAATTTGACTCTAGTCTTCACTGTTAAATATGAAGACGTCACTCATTTGGTCAGTGTATTTGCAACAGACTACTGTCTCAGTATATGACTAACACTATATGTGAACACACCAAGTCAAAATCGAATTGAGTGCTAATACCTTCCCCCTTGAGGAGAGCTGCTGCTGCTGAGAATGAGTTTATAATACAGGATACCCTGTTCATCATTCAAATGGTGAATGAATGCGTAAGCCAGTTCGCTGAATAAGTGAATTAAAAATATTATTTGTTAATTTATTTTAGTATTCAATTATAATCAATTAATTTTGTCAGCTCTAAACATCAGAGACTGAGATTTTATTCTGTTTGAATATTTTTTTTTCATTTATCCATTAGTAAAATGATAATTAGCTCTGTGCCCATTGTATAATATTAAAATATTATACACATATTAAACTTATAGTCTGCACTGCAACAATTCCAGTGAACAACTCAAAATAGACTTTAGAGCTGTGAATTTTTACACAGAATGACAGGGTGTCTCAAATCTACTCCTTGTCTTGCTCCCATATAACTTGGCTGCCTTATAATAGGGACATCAATTTTAAAATGTTAAAACAGTAATCACTTACATTCTTCTAACTTGTAATTTGAAAAATAATAATGCAGTTAAAAATCTTTTTATTATATAATGAAACAATAGTAGTAAAACATCCCGATTTTAGGGTCACCAGGTTCCTTACACTTTTATGTTAAAACACCAAATAATTCTTAAAATGTACACCAAATTCTGTTCATTAGTTTCCTTATTTTAATGCTGGAACAATGAGATAAATAGCCATTTGATAATTTTTCCATAACAATTAGAATTGTGCAAAGCTATAGAAATAGGAACCAGATATCTGAAGATGTCTCTTAAGCTGTCTCAAGAAAGGTTTTGACCCAAACTGATACAAATAGATTCTTGTTGCCAGAGACAATTGTTTTACAGTAGTTTTGGGATAAGGTTTTGACCTAAAACATATTTTAAAAAATACTTTAATGGCTGAGAAAACCATATAGGGCATTTAAAAAGCAAAGAAATCCTATCCACCAGCACCAGCACTAAGCCACTCTCAGTTACTTTATTTGCATCTCAATTATTGAATTATGGTAAAATACTAATTCCTGGGGTATAATTCATTACTTGTTAGCAACATTAACCTTATATATCCTGTTCAGAAAATGAAGTGAACTACATTTGAGGTAAGAAGGAAAATTGTGCAAATCTTCTCATTGTACTGTTTTCTTAGCATTAGTGCATTTTTAGTTAATACCAAAAAGGTTTGCTTCCTGGTCTACTCACACTGTATTCAGTCATCACGCTTTGTGTTTACTGATAGTCGTATACAGTCGATATGTAATCAAGCAATTTCTTTGGTCTATTTTGTGGACAAAATAGAGGAGTAAATGTTTAAAAGAATAACACGATTGTAGGTCTTCAAAACCTGTTTCTCTTGTTAAATACGAAACCACAATGAGCTAGTGAAAAGACTAAGAGGTTTTTAAGAGGGGCACTCTTCTGACAAAGGCACATGCTTTATGATGGTTAATGCAGAGGCCAATATATCCTCAACTTACCATAAACATACATAGACACACTGTACAACCACTGTTTCATATTCTAAATGACAAGGACATTTTTCGTTGTTTTGTTGCCTTGATATTCAAATCAACTAGCATGATGATGACATTTTTCACTTTAGGTTAGAAACCTTCCTAGCAGTAATTTGACTCTGTTATAGTAATGCCAACTCCACTATTTTTGGAAGATATTTTTTCATCTCATCTGATCAAAGAGCTCCATTCCAGTGAATTCCAGACCATTCCTTTCCATTAGTTTTTTTTAACCCAACTTTACAAAAGGTGTCACTATTTATAGTGTTTATTGTATAATAAGATTACACCTCTGACTATTTGTCCACAACAATGCTTGAAACATGGCTTGATCTGTTCTGCTTTGGAAGGCTTCACAGCTAGCTAGCTTAATGCTAGCAGGCCTTACTAAACCCTTAGGTTTCTACCCATGCATAGCAGATTGTGGGCTAGCTCCAAGACAATGGGAGCCTTCTATCATCAGTCATGCCTTTTCTTTCTCTTTCACTATCTATTCTTCCTTGTTCCTTCCTATCCCTTCTCTCCCTTTTCCTTTGTCACCAGCAGAGCTGACATGTTTAGTATTGGACAGAGTAGGCACATGCCCTCAGGCTAATCTCTGTGCTTTCACTCTCCTTTTCCTGCCTCTGGTCTCCAAGCCTCATTAGCACCGTCCATCTCTGCCTTATTCACCTCTGCTTTCCTTTGTGCTTGCCTGCAGGGGACAGCTTAGGCCTACCTTTGACCAGTTCCCTGTGCTGGGTCTCCGATTACAGACAGAAACAGCTGTGGAGATAGAGGCTATGAGTGGAGACATTAATGAAGATGAAAAATTGAAATAAAGCTATCTATGAGAGAAGAACACAATGACTGATTGTTATGGAAATCACAGCGTTATTGCCACCCTGATGCCCAAGTTTGATTGAACCATAATTTTACACTGTGTCCATTATTAAAGAAACCATGGTGTCTGAAGACCCAGCAGCCATGGAAAGCTTAGTGTTCTTATTTGGGACGTCACAGATCTGTATCTCTGCATCCTGTTTTATGCTGTTGGTTGCGCCTGACATGCACCAGTTATATGAACTTTTAGTTTCACAAGTCAAATCAGCTTCTTTTTCACTGCACTTACAAGCTGATGATCGTTACATATAAATTACAACGCATGTAGTGATAAGTAGAAAATGTATTACATGCAGTCCTCATTGGTTTTACCATTTTTGTATGGGTTTAAGTGTATGTTTTAGATCATTGTACACCAGGAAGATCCAAAGATCCTTTTTATAGATCTGGCAGAGGCAACTAGATTTAAAACCTCCTGTTTGGCTCCTCTGCCCATCATTCCTATTGTGTGTGGTGATAAAATGCATCCTCTTCTAAGTTTACTTCATCTCTGGTTGTTTAAAAAAATATATTATTATTGCTCTTAAAGCAGATATGAGCATTTTCAGATATGTAGCTATATTTGTATGCGTATTGCCTTATTGTTGTCAATAAACTTTTTATTAGTGTATAGTTTAATCTTCTATATGTTGGTCTTCATCTCATAAAGAGAATTTGGCCTCTGTCATCTCATGATTATAATGAGCTGTGTCTCTGCATAATTTTTGTATTGTTGGTTTCGATTGACTTGCAGCAGTTACGTGAACATTTAGTTTCACTATTCAAATCAGTCTTTTTTTCACTGCTGGGTCATTTCATGTTAAATTACACAGAATCCATGAAATCTGTGTGTCTATACAAGGACATTAGCTTTTTCAATCATTTATTCAACAGAAATATCAACAGATTTCATATTCATTAATGGAGAAAGTAAGTACACCCTTAGTGTAATAAGTTAGTTTTGCCCCTTTAAAGAAATAACTTATTGTAGGTGTTTTGTATTGACCTTTCTCTGACATCAGCTTGATGACATTTTTGACCACTCTTCCATGCACAATTTCTGACCTCACATTATCTTTGTGTACTCAGAATTCATGCAGAATGCATGATGCAGAATTCATAGATGAACCAATGACTGTAAGCTGCCTACTCTTTGAGCAAAACACCCTAAAACCCCATAGCATTTCCACCACCATGCTTGACAGTTGGTATGGGTTTTTTTCCCTTCTTTGATTTATGTGTACATGCATGCTGTAACTGTGGCTAGGTGACTCTGTTCACTCTGCCTCCCATGCAAGTGAAATTAGTCTAATCTGTTTTTGTAGATGCATTTTCAAACCAACAGTTGCAAGAATTACCTGTTGGTCCCATGGGGTGAAAGTCTGGGGTTCTTGGAGACTTTTTGCATCAAATGGACTTTGGGTTTCTCTACTGTTGGGCTGAATTCGCTGAAAAAGTAACAGTGGCAGTGCAGTGGTTACTGCTGTCGCCTCACAGCGAGAAGATCCTGGGTTCGATCCCAGGTTCGGCTACGGGTGCCTTTCTGTGCGGAGTTTGCAAGTTCTCCCTATGTTTGCGTGGGTTTCCTCCGAGTGCTTTGGTTTCCCCCCGCTGTCCAAAGGCTGCAGTAGGTTAATTGGATACTCTAAAACTGCCCGTAGGTGTAAATGTGTGTATGAATGGTCTATCTATGTGTTTCCATGCGATGGTTTGGCCTCCTGTCCTGGGTGTACCCTGCCCTAAGCCCACAGTCAGCTGGGATTGGCTCCAGCTTCCCTGCGACCCGGAAACGGAAGAAGCAGTTTAGAAAAAGGACGGATGGATCTATATTACTTTTAGATCATTTTTCCTTATAACAGATTTAGTAAGATCTCTAAATTATTTGAAACAAATCACACTATCACTCTATTGGCATGACATTCCTCAGCCTTTTTTTCTGAAGGTGTTAGAGTTCTTTAAATAACACTGTGCACTTCAATAGCAAGAAAATACTTTTCCCTAGATGTCAGGCTTAAATAAATCAGGTTCCACCTGCACGAAACTCTAATCAGTGTCTATTTTGGTGTGACGTGAAGTTTAATGTATATACTTTCTATATTATTTCTTATGTGACTGATCTGAATTTTGTTTATTTATAATATAGAAATGACTATAAAATGTCGATTTTATCCTTTCTTTTTATAATTTGTTGGAATGTAATCACCTTTCTCTATAGGCACTGTATTAAAAATAGGGAAATGTTTGCATGTACAAATATTTAGAAAAAAATCACTTTCCATGGAATGTACTTATTTATTTCACATTATAGTAGGATTTTTATTCATGAAGAATGTCATGGCTTTCTTACATGTCAGTTTAGGTGAAAGGGGGAGACTGAAAGATCTAGCCTCTGTTCATAGTGTGCTTTGATGTGCAGAGGCTTTCCAAGGGCAGAAAATGACCTGTGTTATTCTGTGGCCCCATCCAAAGGAGAAAGGGTTTGGGGTCTGGCAGATGGCAGAAAAGCACAAGCTCTTTTTGTTAGTCTTTTTTTTTACAAAGGCTCTATAATGACCACTTCATCTCACACATTCAAAACAAGAATAAAAATTAAAATTGAACACATCTGAGACTGTACTGCATTTCTTTTTGTCTTTTTTTAGGTAAATGAGGGTTTGGTTTAAATGGGCTATTTAGAATAAGCCTTCCCTCTCCTCACCATTTTACTTGCTAATTACAGTAACTAGAAGCTGACTATTTTGGACTCCTGTGGATCTGAACAATAGGGTATGATGAGACTAGTTTATACCAGCCCAAGCTGTAGATTCCCCTAGCTTATCTGTGATTTTGTGTCAAATGTGCAGTGAAATTCTACTTGTAGTGAAACACCATCTAGATTCACAGGCTAATTTTTAAAAACCTACAATGTCCAGATTTGCCTTCCCCCAGTCTGCAAAAGTACATAGAGCAGGCCATCTAGCTCGAAAATCTGATTGGCTGAGACATATTCTAAGCCAATGTGAAATACTATATAAACACAAATATGGATTTTTGCATTTTTAAATTTAACACTGACAAATACAGACTTTTAATTGTGAGTGTGCCCTTAAACCAGAAACCTGTATTTATCTGAATTCAGCCATTGCAATGATGCTAATTTCTGTTAGTGCCACTATGACTTTCTTTTTTATTTTCACTGCCAAGTTAAAGGTGGTGGTATAGCAGATAATAAGTTTTTTTTAATTTGTTTTTTCATAGTCTTCAGTAAGAATCTTGGCTTAAATCTTGTCATATTTTATTTACATAGCTGCTGTAGGAATGGTAAATATGAACATTTAAACATTGACCAGTGGTTGGCAAGATAGATGTTTACCTCCTGTAGTTGGAAATGTAAATGCTACAGTGTGTGAGCTATTGATAGATGATATTTGTTTACCCCCCCCCCCCCCCCCCAATCCGATATTATTTCCAGCTGTCACTGTCAGATAAGTTATTTTTTGTTTGACATACAATATCTGAGAAATACCATTGCACTGCTTGGTCATGAATATATAGTAAACGGGTATTGTTGGTCACGGTCCAGAAACATTCATCCTTATTTTTCTTCATTTTTCTTTTTACTACATCAACACAGCAGCAGCCATTTACATTGTGTGAATCTTTCATGATGAACCGACCAATAGAAATGCTCCAGAATCACTTGTTCTAAATCATTCTTCCATTAACTTACATAAGAAGTAAGGATCGTTTTTACCTTATTCTGTACAGTTACTATTTTGGAGATACCTTTTTTTTCTTGGAAAGCAACAGTATATGAGAAGGCCAGCTCAAAATTGTCCTTGATGTGAACACAATATGTGCCATTTTCATTACTAAGAGAGAGTGAGACTTTCTTTGACTTCCAACCATGGATGGCTGGGGCATCTTTGGGAATCAAACTCTGAATAATGAGGTTAGCAGACAGACTGAGAGGCAGGCAGAGAAGTTTATATGATTAGAACTGACCACAATTTCCACTTAATTTTTTTTAACATTGTCACGTATACACCCCTTCCTGTTCCCATGTGTTTGTTTTGAGATTCCTCATGTTCGAGTTAGTCACACTCCCATCAGCTGTTTCGTGTTTTACGTCACTCCCAGTCAGCTGTCAGTAATTAGTGTTCCTATTTAAGTTCCTGTCTGTCCATGAGTCCTTGTCGGTTGTCTTGTGTGTACCTTGTACAAACGTCGCGGTCGTGTCCTGTCCTGCCTGTGTTCACGCGTGTTTATGTTCTGTTTTTGGATTCAGTGTTTGTTTTATCTTTATTAAATCTTTATTATTTCGAGAACCACTGCATTTGCTTCCTTGCACGACTCAACCATTACAAACATACCAGTTTTGTCAATAACAACAATATGTATGTTTGCTACGGTTTTGAATTTAGATTAAATTTTTTTACATAGGAAAACATATGCATCTATACTAGCAGGTATCAATATGAACAACTATTACAAGCAATAATATGCCAAAACATTAACACCACCTGCCTAATATTGAGTAAATCTCCCCTCATGCTGCTGAATAAGCTCTGACTGTGGTGCGCTGTGTGTTCTGACCCCTTTCTATCACAGTCAGCGTTCACTTTTTAAGTTTCCACAGCTTCTCTGTGGGATCAGATCAGACTAGACTTCACTCCCCACATGCAAGTACTGCATACCTGGAACAGTCTACAAGAGCTGCCGTTTTGGGGATGCTCTGATTCATCTAGCCATCACAATAAGGCCCTGGTAATAGTGGCCCAGACCCTTACACACACTTTTCATTCTTCCAGTACATACACTTCAAAATCTGACTGTTCACATGCTGCCTAGTATATCCCACCCCCCTGCCAGGTGCCATTGTAATAAAATAACTAGATAGTCAATGTTATTCACTTTTCCTGTTAGTGGTGTTCATGTTGTGTAATCACTAAATATCAAAATCTATAAATAAAATGTTTTAGAAGGTGCAGTTGAATTAAATGAATTCATACATGCATATATAAATAGAAAACGTTGAAATTCAGTAATAAGGATGTAATCTAAATATTTTAAATGTATTTATTTATGTAGTATGTAATACTGTAATGCATATAATGTGTTTGTAAGACCTGAGAAAAAATCTTTTTTTTATTATACTCTGCCTAAAAATCAGCTGAAATCTGAAGGAAGCCTTATATAAGGACGTATCCACTGTGTGTGTGTGTTTAAAATACTCAGTGGTAGGGCGGTTGCCATGGCAAATCTAACACCCAGATAGTGTTAGTGGTGTGTGTGTGCAAAACTTTGAATATTTGTTGAATACATCATTAATACAGTATATTATTAATATCTTTTCATCATGGAAAGCTTGCCTCTTGTAGCCAGTTCAGAAGCTCTGTGGTTTTCACTTATGATCTCAAGTGTGCTTCATTTAGCTGTGCTGTCTTGAATAAAAAATGGCCAGTTATGATAGTGATGTGCCACCACCATCCTGCTCTCTGTAGATCAGAGAGTTTTTGAATCGCATCAGGTAACCAATCGAGACCATGATTTTAACAGGTTTTCTTTTGTGCGGCTCTATTCCTACCATCATGTTCTATTATTGTGGTGGAAATGACTTCTCATATGATAAATTGTACAACTTTACTATGATTAGTACTGCTTTTATGTAGGATCATGATAGGATAATTTTTTTTTTATCAAAATCACACTTTGAAATAATGCAACTTTCAAATAGTAAGTACTGCAATTTAAATTTGTTCCTACATTATTCAGCTTTGTTGTAACGGGAATTCTATCAGTTTTTTTTATTTCTGCATAATTCAGCGGTCAAGATGTGGTTTTGACTGATTTCTTTATAGTTATTTTTTTATTTTTTATTACACTGTTTCAGATCTGAGAGGTGAAATTATGATTCCTGCATTGTTTTATGTTTTATACACTTATTTACACCAGTACACCAGTTTTGAGCTTACTGCACTATTTCTGGGGGGTTAAATGTGTCCAAATTACACCTGAAACCACTTGCAAAAGGCTGAACACATCTGGCCTTCCGTGTTTATTCAGAATGTTACAACTTCATCTGAAAAATAATTAAGCAAAGTATGTGCCATGTCTCAGTTTCGTAGAAAAAAATGTTAAAATTATTTTCTCCTAAAAATTTTTTTCTCCACATTAGTTAACTGATGTTAGTGTGAATTCCCGTTGGCCTGCTTATAGTTTCAGATATACTTTCAGATACTTTGAAGCCTGTCAGTAATTTCCCTGCATAATAAATTGCATAACTGATGACTTCTAATTAGTCATCGTTAATTGCTTGTTCCTTCCTGGCCCCCTGCCTCTGTCCTAATCACATATCCAAATTCCATACAGTTGTTTCCGAACAGCTTGGCAACCTACTGTGTGGCATTTGTTATGTTCTTGCAGTTGTTTCTTTTTGCCTGATATTATTATTATTATTATTATTATTATTATTATTATTATTATAACATTTACATTTATTCATTTGGCTGACGCTTTTATCCAAAGCGACTTCCAAGACGTGGAGCAGAGTAGTGGGATGGTACCTTGCTCAAGGGTACCCCAGTAGTGCCTGAGCCCGGACTTGAACCTGCGACCTTCAGGTCCCCAGCGCAATGTCCTAACCACTAGGCCACCACTGCCCCCAATTATTATTATTGGAAGTAACAGAAATTTCAATACACAGTCACACTCTGCAGGACTCGCATGATTCATCAGACCACATGCAGAACATTACAGCTTGGTCAGCAGGCATGTGATACACTTATCAGCCATGGCTGTGATTCATTAGAGCACTAATTTGCTGAGTGGCTCTGTACATGATATAAAACATTTGATTTTGATGCAGTAGGCGTTCTCCTTAATTAAATGTCTTAATTACAGCTTTTGCAATTAGCATATTGCACAGGCCAAAACTGCAATTACAGGCAGCTTAAAGGATAGTCCGGTTCTTCTCAGCCTATCCTGTATCTGTTACATCTGTATGCCACATGGTTCATTACCACAACAATTCTGACACATTGCCTTGTACAGAAAACCTATTTACTCAAAACACATGTAGAACGGATAGAGGTGGGAAGCTACTGAATTTGATCAACAAACATTTATGTGAAATGCATTTTAAAAAATATCGAAACACAAATGATCCAAATTTCGTTCTTTCGCCCTTTTTCACAGGCAGTGGGGGCCAAATTGTTATTCACAAATTGTGTTCACAATGACAGTCACTTTCGCTTCACTTTCCCTTTAACTAATCCATGGCATGCTTAAATAATTATATTGCTTCTTCATTTATCATGATGACATTAAATATTGCCAGATTGCCCAGCCCTAGTTTCTATTTTGCTTGCTACATTGTTTCTACCTTGTAATGCCTAAAATTCTTATGGAAAATGTAAGCAACCAGAATTGCTTTTCATTTCAGATTAGTTGTATAAAACTACATAAGAATAGTTTTGTCCAAAGACGTGTGTTTTTCAAAGATTTTCAGAAGTGTATTTGCATAATTCAACAGCTGAGTTTCAAGTCAATGGGCATTCTGTTGTTCTTATAAGTACAGGATAACCCAGCTTTATCTTTACTGGCTGTATGAAAGTGAAGTGAAGTGAAAGTGACTATTTGTCATTGTGAACACACTCAAGCACCACAACAAAAAGCAACCTCTGCATTTAACCCATCACACGTGCACATGTAGAGCAGCGGGCAGCTACCAACAGCACCCAGGGAGCAGTGTGGTGGGACAGTACCTTGCTCAAGGAAACCTCTGTAGCACCTGGGCCGAGACTCGAACCTGCGACCTTCAGGTCTCAAAGGCAGCGTCCTAATCACTAGACCACCACAGCCTTAGGTTGGTTGGAAAAACACGTAAATATTCTTTAAAGCAGGTTTACACATGCACTTCCACTGTAAAGACGTATTTGTATATTGTATTTACATCATTATCAGGACATTACCATATTCTTTGCCTTATGTGCCTTATGCCCTAATGTAGCCCCCCCAACAATAACACGTTGTCTATTTTTGTCCTGCTCTGCCAATGTGCATGGAAAGTGTAATTGCCATGCAGGCAGAGGTGTGCAATTATGGTGGCACAGAGCTGCTTTAATGGGAGATGTCCCCCGCCCCTCCTTTGCTCCTGGAGAGGGAGAGAGATAAAGATGTATTGAGATAAAGGACAACATGGGGAAAAAAAATCAACGGGGAGACCAGTGAAATAAAATAAATAAATAAAAATGGCCTTCAAAGTGAAAGGGGTACAGCCTCATACAGCCTGTTATTTTCTCCTGCTGAACAATAGCAGGTTGGTAAAAGCACTGGTACACCCCCTTGGAGCTTTCAGCACTGCTGACGACTGCCCTGTAAAGACCTTCTTTTAGGGAACTGTATTATAATTGTGTTTTAAGACATGAAAAGGAGATGAATTTTAGAGATATGGGATGTCTCACACCTAGTAATGTGGGATATGTGCTGTTGCAGATGCTCTAATGGAAATTGTGAATGTTGTAAATGTTCTCAGCACATACATATCTATATGTATCATGTAGTGTAATATACAACAACTAGTTCACCCTATCCATGCTCTATCTAGTGTAACTATTGGGACAGGCTCAGCAACAGCTACATAGTAACTAATGAAACCTCTGCAGGTTTTTGCCAAATATATGTATTTTTAATTCCAGTTGATATAATTTTTTTATGCATGTGAGAAGTCACACTGCTAGGACAAATCAGATATAATTGAATGCCGTGTAATTATGCTAATGTTAGCATGCTAGCAAATTCTACGCTGTTGTTGTTGTTTCCAACTTGCTCTAGCTACAACCACATAGTCAACCTCTTGGTAGTGCGACCCTACTCACAGTAGCCATAAAATGCAATTTGAGATTGTTCAGGGGGTCACTCAGTTCGACCTTAAATTTTAAGGATTTTCTGGAACTGTAAAAAAAAATTAATATTTCAAAGTGCTCCATGTCTTGGTGTAACAACCCTAAATCAAATAATCACCTCATTATCATTAATAAAACTAACCATAAAATCTAAGGTATGGGCCTGTGTGCAGTAGACATGAGACTCCAGACACAAATCAATGCACTCAGCCTGACATCTGATCCCTGTGATGAACAGATGAGACCTTTCACCCAATGAGGACGGCTTTCTCAGTGATGTTCTTGTTTCTTTCTTACTTTCGTTTTTAATTTTGTATGGGAATTATTACACATTAACTCACTGTTATGCACGTTACATTAAAAAATAATTGGTTGTTCAATATAGAATGCGATGAATTTCATTTGTATCATCTGACAGTCTAGTCAGCAAGTTGAGAAACAAGACTGAGAAGCTTATTTCTTTACAGTTCTCTAAAACAGAATCTTTTGTCAGGTTTTGTTTGTGGACCTTCTGTATGTAGGTCTACCTGTCCATTCATCGAGTGTCATACAGTGAACCAGGGTTTATTTGAACTGCTATTGAGGTTTGACTAATCTAACCATCTTATTTTGCTTTGCACCATTTTCTTCAAAGAATGGATTTAAGTTGTGTTAAATTAGCTTGTGAGATTCAGTAAGGAATTAAGGGTAAAATTTCATCATATCATTTTAGAGCTGCACAAAGGTTCTTCTGTTGAGCTGAAATGATTGACGAGTGAGGCTGTAGGTTTTCTGAATATATATAGTCAATTTCCAGAAATGTTTGGACACTTGTTTTTATTTAATTTTTTAAAAATCTACAATTTGTAAATTCTCTTGAACCTTAATTTAACTAATAAAAGACCAAGTTTTTTTTGTATTTTGTAAATATGAACAAATTTAGAATTAGGTACCTGCAATACACTTAAAACATTTGTGACAGAGGACAAATAAGAGTGAACAGTTTATCACATATTCAATTTACACTGTTTTGAAAACATTTGAACTGGTAACAGGTAAGAGCATTATGATTGGTACAAAAGGAGCCTCCACCAAAAGCTAATTTTTGTCCAGTTAAGATGGGCCATGGCTCACCACTTTGTGTCCACTCTGTAAGAGAATTGAAAATCAGTTCAAAAATAGGATTTCTTGATGCAAGATTGCACAGAATTGAGATTTTTTATTATCTACAGTACATAAAATGTTGACAATATACAGAGAATTGAGCCTTAAGAAGGCATTGCATGAAAACCGTCATGCTACTGTGATAAATACATGGGCTTGGCGGTACTTAGGAAAACTGTTGTCATGTAACACATCGTGCCACTGCATCAGGAAAAACAAAGTGAAACTTTTGCCAACGTATGCAAATGAAACCCAAATATCAATTATATGCAGAAACATGTGCTCTGGTCAGGTGAGTCCACATTTAAGTTTGATTTTGGGAAAAATGGATGTTGAGTTATCTGTGCCAAAGACAAAATGGACCACCCAGACTGTTATCCATGACACGTGCATAGGCCAGCATCTGTCATGGTATGGCATGCATCAGTACCCATGGCATGGGTGACTTGCATATGTGTAAAAGTACCACTAATTTAGATGCATGGATTGGGATTTTTTGCCTCATTCTACAAGTGCTACAACACTATGGCTTTATAGACACTCAGTGCGTATCTTATTAAACATATATAACTGATCATGAAGAGGAAATTGGAAATGATGGACACAGTCAGTTGAACAGCTGTATCAAATCTTGTATCAAGCAATAAAGAGCAAAATGTTCACTTGCAAAACTGCAACAGTTTGTATCCTGTTACCAAATAAGTGACACGGTAGTAAACATGCCACTTAAAATTTTTATATTTGTTTTTATTTGCAATTTTTAGTTTTTTAGTAAGTTAAAACATTGGAAATCTTTTTTTGTACTTTTGTCAATCCAAGTAAACTAACAAATCACATTGCATTGTACAAACTGTCCCAACATTTTCAGTAATAGGGTTTATATGTGTGCATATGTGTATATGTTTTTATGTATGTATATATTTAAAAACTCGATTTAAGGCCAAAATCATCACAAAACAGTAGGGCATTATGCATCAGGCAGTGTAACTGTAACCTGTCCATGTAAAAGCTTTTTGTGAGGAACACATGCTTTTAAATGCGGCAAACACTCTTTATCTGGTTCCTGTCACTACAACTGTAAACAATTCCGACTTGATGAGTCGCCGTAGTTTCTCTCACATCAAGCCTCTCTGAATGACTTTGATTGCATCTTAATGATTTAATTATGCAATAATGCAGATCAGTGAAATTCCCCTTTGAAGTTTTTTTTCTGCAGAGCTTACACACTTGTTTTACATTCAGACCCAAGAGGAAGAACTCGTCTCATAAATATGTCTTTGAAGGATCTGTGGATGGAAATGTGTTTTGACTCTGAATCTGAGCCTAATGAGATATTGTTGTGCATTGTTCTTTTCTAAAATAAACCTCAGAATCCTAATAACAGAAATATCATCCAGCTCAGTCCTGCACTGAATATAAAGGAAAAAATGAAGGAAACCCCTCATTGTAACACTTTTTGGAAGGAGGGGGGAGCAATAGCCCAATAGCTCTGTGTTCCCATGGAAACGCTGATGGTTTTCACACTTGCAGCTTGCCCTAGATGCCACCTTACTTGAGTGAGGCTGCTATCCCAGACTGAATGCATTTTCCAAAAAGAGCTTCCATTACATTGTTATGCTCTTTCTAATTCCTTTTAATCTGCTGTGATGCTCCACATGGTTTAAGTGAGTCAGTGTTGAATATGTTACTGATACTGTTGTATTAGAGTCACAGCTGTTTAACAGTTATATGACTGTGGTGTAGTAGTGTAATACGGAAGAGAGCTGATACTGATCATCTGTAGTGCCCACGAGTGGCTGAACAATAGCCCTTGGTCAGGCTTTATAAGCAATCCTTGAGGGAGGGAGGGAGGGAGGGAGGGAAACAGAAAAGGATGGTTAGGATTAGTTATAGACTTTTTTTTTCTCAAATGATCATATCAAGTATGCTATTTACATTAATAATTTAAAAGATTTATAAAATATATCAAAATATTCTTAATATACTGTTAGCCAGTATAAACATGATTTTTTAAAAGTGCATTCACTTATATTAAGTGGGAAAGCTAAAAATTCATCAAAAGAATTAGAGGATGAGAAGCTGCAGATAAAACTACAGAGCCCCACTGCTAATATCCCTTCCTAATAAACATAACCAACTAAGGAGTGGGAACAGGATCCTAATGCAAGATCTGTGAGTGGAAATAAGTAGTGGCCATGACTTAGGAAGATGTGGGAACAAGATAGTTACATGTTAGAATTCTGTTCCTGTGCCTCATTAAGCTGCATTATTTTTATTATATGAAGGAATGTCAACAACAGGGATTTGAGTCTGATTCACTGTGTTAGGAGCTGTTGGGGTCACTGTTGTTGCCATTATTTCATTAGTTCAGACAGCGTTCTTTAAGGTGTTCATTTTATTCCTACACTACTGCTATATACATGCATGCACACATTTTATATATATTCTTATCAGTAACTACAGTGTGGCACAGTACAAAATATCCAGAACATGCATTGCAACAAGAGGATGATTGGATAAAGCCTTTACTCTCTGTGTTGAGGGTCCAACATACATATCTCTTGTTATATTTAGCTCTAGATGGTAAATCATCTTTTTCTCCTCAGAAGTGAGTACATTAGGGGTGGGTGGGTAAGTGGACACTAAAATACTGAAGCTTACGATCATTAGGTTTTCTTTGAGACATGAAAATATTGGTAAGTGTCTTTATTACACTGTTGGTGAAAAATGTTGAAAAAAATGAAAAATGATGGTAAAAAATGAAACACTTTTCCTTCTGCCCTCTCCCTCTGTTCTGTTCATTAACATAATTTTTACCATTTGTGCAGTGGGCAGCCACACAACTGTGGCCGTAGGGAGCAGTTGGGGGTTAGGTGCCTTGCTCAGTCACACTTCAGCCATGGGTTCTGGGACCCTTTGGTCACAAACCCACTTCTCTGACCTTTTTGCCACTGCTGCCTCCATATATTATATATGATAATATATTATTTGATATCGGACTGAAAAGAGAACAAGTGGTATAATCGTCAGTATGTTGATGCTGAGCTGGGTAATCTGCTTTTGTAGAGAACAGTATGCTATACAGTGTCAGAAACTGCTCATACAAGTATGTTTAAGATTACATGTGGGAGGCAATTGAGGTTTTAGACACCAGTCATGTCTTGACTAAGGAACTGTATTTAGGGCAAGACAAATTTTAATTTTGATTTAATTCTTCCCTCAAATGATTCTTTTAATAACCTTTTTTTTCCACTGTTGTTGATAAGTAGGTGTGTACGAGTATGTATTAATGAGTGCTAGGCTTCAGGCCCTCCCTGTACCTCAGATGTTTGTTTATCTGGGGGGGCCTCTCCATGCATGCATCATGACCAGCTGAGGAGCATATAGTATAGACAGAATAAAGACGTCCAATGTGAATCTCTGCTTGTAAGCAGCAATGAGGTGCTGCCATCTGCTGGTTATGGAATGATGCTTTTTTGGTCTGAAATAAAAAAAAACAGTGTGTAACTGAAAATCTGTTGTAAGAGTTTAAAAGAATAAGTATGTACAAGGAAATGACACTCAGAATCCATGTGATTTCTATAAAAAGGTATCCATTTCATAAATGAAACAAATCATAAATGTATATGATGCATACAGGTTGAATCTGATATTTTGCGCTACTGATATCTGCAAGATCTCTGCAAATCTTGCTTCTGCCTGCATGGCTTCATAATGTCAGTGCACCCCTTTTTCCCCCAGCAAAAGAGATGGAAATGTGTTATTATTAGATTTTTGCTTTTTAGTTTTCCTTTTGCAGCGTGTCATGAAAGGTGAATTCAATCAGATTTCTAATAGTTCTGCATAATACAATAGTAAACAAATTCATTCAAGAGGAAATGTACAGATGCTTAGGGGGGATTCTACTGTTTTCTTTACAGTGATAGTGATTGTAAAGAATGTGATGGAGTCACATTTCTGCAATCCAAATATAGCCATTTACTAGCCAAAACAACAAGTGAACACGTGTGTGTTTTTATATGTAATATGTTAATGATGGAACTGTAGCAAATACAAAAACATACATGTGTGTAAATTTCATCCTCATTCGATTGGTCCAGTGATTCAATACATTTTTAATACCTGAAAATTTACAGCGATGCAACTGAATTCGATATGATTTGGTTGATTCGGTTTAACGCGTGGGTCTGCTTTCAGTATGAAATATGAAATTTCACACAATCTGCTACATTTCCATGGTCTCACACATGCAAAAAAGTTATAATCTGAACATAAAAAAATCTAAAAAAAAAGAATTAAAAAAAAAGAAGAGATAAAAAAAATCTAATTAAAAATCAAATACAGCAGTGTAGTCATGAGCAAAAGCAACTTCTCAGTACGACACTGAATACAGTGAAATAAAGTCAAACTAATTGCAAAATGAACATGCAGATCGATTTTTGTGTGTGACATTGATGCATCATATCATGCGTTTTGGTTGATGCATCGATGCAGATTGATTCAATGTTACACCCCTAACGTATATACCCTGATATGGATAAACAATACACAATTTATAGATAAAAATAAGATTCATGCCAAAAGCTGAATTCTAAACAATCAAGCTCTCAGGCATCAAACCACTTCAGGTCTTTCAAAACTCTGTCGCTCTGCTGTTAATCAAAATCAAGACGGAAGAGCATATTAGCCCAGATTTAGCTGCTCTGCTTTGGCTTCCTGTAACATTCAGAGTTTAAGGTCCTCCTCCATGTATATAAAGCTCTTAATGGGCTTGAGATATGTTGCTAACTGCCTCGTTGACTATATGCCTTTAGAAAAATAGACAAATGCTGCATGACTAATTTTCCTTCACCTGCTACTAACTTTTAATGAAGCAGGACAAATGATCACACTGTGATAATCCGCTGTTCCTTTATTAATTATTACTGTCTGCAACAGTCGAAAGAAAATCAGACCCGCAGCCTTTATTACGCCCCCAAAGCTATGAAACTCACTACCTATAGATATCAGCTAGCTCATTAAATATTCATAAAAAAAGTGAAAACACTTCTTTTCACTTTGGCCTTTAACTAAAACAATGAATTGTTTTTATATTGAAATCACAATTTGAAAGACTGCAATTTTCCCATCGCAATGGCTACAATGTTAATTGTATCATATATTTTTCAATATTGACCAATTTAATTGGATGAAGTATAATAGTGATGAATTATGATCATACAGACCTGTGAATTTGTAAAAAAATACAAATAAAGATGTATTATTATTATTATTATTATTATTATTATTATTTTTATTATTATTATGTATTTATAACTATATTAATTACTTCCTGTAAGCTTTGAGAGGCATCAAACTCATTAAGATGTGTGGTTCCTGTCACCTTCACTGTTCTGACTCAGCAGGCTTTTCTAAATTGGTGTTTTTCACAGCAAAACACTCACAGTGACTCTACTTACATCTTAATGACTGATTTATGATGACATTCTGAAATAAATTCTGCTAGTCTCCTTGAAGGCAGAATATGCTAGCAGCTATGAGCCACCTTCTCATTAAACAAAACCCATTTCCAGAATTTTCTGGATTTTTCATAAAATGCAATAAAAACAAGAATGTATGATTAGTCAGTGTTAACTCTCTTGATTTTTTAAAGTTGTTGGAAAATATTTCCAGTGTTTCCTGACCTAATTTTATTTTGTAAATATAAACAAATAATCACACAAAAAACAACAGAATATACAATAAATAAATAAAATATATTCAAGTTATGCTGTTTTGAAACATTTTACAGTAAACAGCTGAGCTGGTAACAGGCAAATGGATCATAATTGGTATTAAAGCAGCATCCACCAAAGGCTCAGTCTCTGCAAGTAAATATGGCTCATCACTTTGTGCCAAAGTTCATGAGAGAATTGTCAGTCAGTTCAAAAAGAAAATTTCTCACAAATTATTGAGGTCTTTTATCATCAACAGTACATACTATTGTAAAAGGTCCAGGATTCATCAGCGCCCACTGCATGGGTCATAGATGCATATTGGTTTTTATTGCATTTTATGAAAAATCCCTTTTTCTGGGAATGGGGTTTGTACATTTCTGTTTTATCTTTGAATAAAGAGTAATGAAGTGAATAACATTTGATTATCTTGTTACAGTTCCACATGGGGGGTTGAGAGTTTAGGCAAATCAACAGTCACTTTGACAGGGGTCTTATTGTAATGACTAGACAAGTCAGAGAATCTTCAAAACCGCAGGTTTTGTGGAGTGGCCCAGGTGTTCAGTAGTTAGTACCTACCAAAAGTGATCCAAGGAAGGACAACTGGTGAACGGGCAAGAGGCTCATGGTGTCTAAGGGTCACCGTGGGGCATGTGGTGAGCAAATTAGCCTGTCTGGCCAACCCTACAGAAGAGCTACTGTGGTATAAAAAGTGAAAGCTGACTCTGATAAAAAGGTGTCAGAACACAGAGCACCACAGTCAGAGCTGTTTCAGCAGGATGAGGGGGACATGTTAGACAGGTGGTTATAGTATTATGGTTGTTTGGTGTATTGGCTGCATCTAAAATGTAATAAACTCTATTTTCTTGGAAAGGAAGGCCCCCATTCATGTACAAATTGAATTGTCCCAAGTGCAATTTGGTCACAGGTGTCTTCAATGTGTCTTTAAGGTATCTTGCAATGATTCCTTCTATGCCACATACAAATTAGACAGCAGGTATAGTCAAGAGTTCATGGTGTAACGTCTAAATATATATATATATACTGTTGTGTTTCTTCCCTCAAAATGGTATGAGACAGAGATAGTTCTCTAGTGTGCTTTCTGCCATAACAATAATAATAATAATGATCATAATAACATTAAATATTACTATTA
>JBBPDA010113697.1:0-29703 GCA_037974385.1 Arnoldichthys spilopterus
AAGTTATTTTTGTGACCATTTTGAGTTTTTCTTTCATTGACTGAAGGGTACCAACAATTTTGTCCATGTGTGTATAAGTTGGAATGTAAAGGGTTTAAATGATCCCCACAAAAGGGTATGCTTTTTGAGAAGGAAGAAAATTGACCTCACTCTGATTCAGGAAAACCATTTGAAGAAGGACGATGTCCACAGGCGCAATAATAAGTTTTACAAAGTGGAATCTTCCTCATTAGCTGTCAACAAAACTAAGAGTGTTATTATAATAATTAGGAGAAATCTACACATTAAAATACTGGACAAGGTAATGACACATATGGTAGCATAGCTCACATTCAGGCTTTAGTTGGAAATAGGAAGTTGGCCTTTGTTTCTGCATATGCCCCTATGACAGTAATTTGTTCTCCGTACTAACTAATTATATGCTCAGTTTGCCAAACTGCGAAATAGTGAGGGGGGCTCATATAAATGCTGTTATATCCCTTGAACTAGAAAGATCTGGGGATTGCAAAACTCATTCTCAGTCACTGCCTTCTGACAATCTAAGTCTTTGCATGTCCTCCCTTTCCTTAATAGACTCTTACTAGACTCTGACAAATCCTTTGGCTAAAATTTATACCTTTTTCTCATTAAGGCATAAGTCGTACTCCCACATTGACTTTATTTTCACTTCTGACAACTTGTCTCCACCAATAACTAATTCAGAAATCTGGCCAATATCCCTCTCAGATCATAGTTGTAACTTTTTAAAGCTCCCGCTTACCAGTCATCCACTCAGAGTTTATTGAAATGAATAAAAATTCTGTAGATGATCCCCGGATTGTTTGTGATGCAATCAAAGGCTTTATTCAGATTTTATTCAGATCTTATATGCTTCATACCTCTAGAACTATCCAATCTTGAAAATCAACTAGCCGTACTAGAGAGATTAAACCAACTTTCCTACTCTGCTTGGACAGCCACTAGAATTAATGTTGTTAGGTCCGAACTTCATCAACTATTAAAGGTTAAAGCAGAATTTTTTATTCAGAGAACTAGGATATATTATTATATTCATGGAAGCAGACCTAGTCACCTACTGGCTCTACAGCTGCGTAACAGTGAGAAATTTGTGAATATCACAGCTATAAGATCTCTATCTGATGAGCTTATGACTAACCCCAAACGTATTAATGAAACATTTTGTTCTTTTCACTCTTCTCTGTATCTCGGAATCTACTTGTGAGAAACCGTTTTTCTTCCTTTTTTTCTAGCAGGACCAATTACTCATGAAGAATTGGAAATAGCCTTGAAGTGTATGAGGAAAGGGAAGTCACCAGGTTTGGATGGAATTCCTATGGAATTCTATTTTACTTTTTGGACTGAGCTAGGCCATCTTATACTTGATATGAAAAAATACTCAATTGAAAAAGGGTGCTTTAGACAGGATTTTAACACTTATTTCTCTTCTTTTAAAAAGACATAAGGATCCTACCTCATGTGCAAGTTATCATCCACTTTCCTTGCTCAGAGTAGACATTAAACTTTATGCCAAAGTTCTGTCACGACGACTAGAGGTGTTTATGACTAGATAGTTCACAAAGACCAAACAGGTTTTTATCAGATCTCACAATGCTTCTGATAATTTGTGCCATCTATTACACATAATATATTATGCCGACCAATCTAACTCTCAGTCTTTTTTCATAAGGAGAGGTACCCGGCAGGGCTGCCTGCTCTCACCTTTACTGTTTGCTTTGTCAATAGAACCCTTGGCTCAGGCTATTCGACTATCAGAACATATTACCCCCATCACTATTAACAGTATGTCCCACTGCCTATCTCTGTATGCTGATGATATTTTATTATTTATAAACAAGTCTGCTCTGTCAATTCATCACATTATGTGGCTGTTTGACCATCTCAGTTAGCTCTCAGGCTACAAGATTACCTGGAGCAAGTCCTGTTTTCTCCCACTAAACTTTAACCCTGACTCTCTGTCGCTCCCTAGTGTTGCACATGTTGTCAGTTCCTTCAAATATCTAGGTATAGAGATTTATCCTTCTCTTCAAAAAATGCCTGTCTCAAAAAATTTCTAAAGAATCCTGTGAGAGGTCACTACAAATATTTCAAGCTGGTCAAATCTACCTACCTCTTTATATGCTTGGATATCTGTAGTTAAAATGAATATTCTCCCCCGTGTAAATTTTCTCAGTGCCATGCTTCCTTCAGTTCATTTCTGGGACCAACTTCACGCTGCTCTTACCAAATATATTTGGAAAGGTTCTTGGATAAGGCCACTATCCAGCGTAGCAAGGTGGACGGAGGGCTCTCTTTTCCCAATTTTAAGCTTTATGCTCAGTCATTTGTTTTACGCTCTCTATCTGCCTGGTTCAATCCAGATACTAGAGTGTCATGGAGGATTTTTGAAGAATCGATAGTTGATCTTCACAATCTAAATGACTTTTGTTTTCTTGTGGACTTTCCATTAGACAATGCAGTCTTTAATTTGGCCCTATAATAACTAATCCAATGTCCGCTTGGAGGTCTGTGGAGTCTGGTTGTTTGTGTAAATGTTTTTGTCTGGTTGTTTGTGTAAATGTTTAATGTTTAAAGTTTCTGACTAGGAATGTTCCATTTCAGTTCCCTCATTGGTCAGAGAACAGTATTAGGATTCATGGGGCCCTTTTCACTGATAAAGATTTAAAAAAACGCTAGGATATTAAGGCTCAATACTATGTACCTGGTACTTTATTTTTTATGTATCTGCGGATCAAATCAGCTCTTCATGCTTATGGGGTCCTTTTGGATGCAAAGCCATGTAAGTGTTAGCTGTTTTAGCTTTGTGGTCTTAAACCAAACCCGAATCTGCTGTGGCTATCTGCATTGCCTCTCTTCCCATCAGCTAACATTAGCTAAACGTTGGCCATAGTTAAAATGGAATTGGAATGAATGAAAACGGCCATAGTGCCTAAAAATCATTGTTCAGTCACGAAGTCACTGCGCTTACCAGGGCTAGGCTGATAATCAACTTAAGCTCTGTTAAACTGAATCAACTGTCTCTAAATTAGCTAAGCTAGCAGCATTCAAGCACTCTGATTGGCTGAGCCAGCACCTCATCATAACCCAACCAGTAAACACCACTCTGATTGGTCGAGGCAATGCGCCAAGCATTTGGCGCATCTCTGAATTTTTCCTTCTTTGCTCGGCTGTGCTCAGCATACTCGTCAGCCATTAAGTGGAAGGTACGTTCGGCCACAACAGTTAATTGTATGTTCATTTATGTAAGTGTTAGCTGTTTTAGCTTTGTGGTCTTAAACCAAACCCGAATCTGCTGTGGCTATCTGCATTGCCTCTCTTCCCATCAGCTAACATTAGCTAAACGTTGGCCATAGTTAAAATGGAATTGGAATGAATGAAAACGGCCATAGTGCCTAAAAATCATTGTTCAGTCACGAAGTCACTGCGCTTACCAGGGCTAGGCTGATAATCAACTTAAGCTCTGTTAAACTGAATCAACTGTCTCTAAATTAGCTAAGCTAGCAGCATTCAAGCACTCTGATTGGCTGAGCCAGCACCTCATCATAACCCAACCAGTAAACGCCACTCTGATTGGCTGAGGCAACTAGGCAAGGATTCAGATTTTTTTTTTAAGGCTTCTAATCCATTTTTTCCCTATCCCAAAGATGTAGAGGACACACAGCTGTCTCTTAAGACTAAACCTTTACCGGTTTTTTTGTTGTTGTTGTTTTTGTATTCAATATTTGTGTGGATGGAAATAATAAAAATGAAAATGGAAAGAAATGAGTGGGGATTGAATTGATTATTTTTTAAATTTGTGTTATTTGTAAAGCATGTTGTGTATAACTGTAGTTCCAGAAGATGGAGTGCCTGTTAACCATACCAGTTAATTTTCCTGTAGCTTTGTTTGGCTCAGCAGCACAACTGGAAATGTTTTACACCTTTGTATGCATCTTTAGTTATCTGCTGCTGAGACAATCAAAGGAATATGTACTGGAACAGTATGCCACCTTCTAAAATGGCAATTTTGCACAGAGCCTAGAAACAGTAGACCTGTAAAAAAACAATGTCTAAAATGAGTCTAAATTTTACATAGAAAAGATGTTCACAGCGACCTCATTTGGTCTAGAATTAACCCTTATCCGGAGGTCCTTGGAACGTTAATACAGGACACTCGGAAGGCGTAGAAAAAAAGACGTCATCTGGCGTCACAGTCTGCACTTTCAGAGGAACAAAATTGGATGTGCAAAAATTACCTGGAAAAGATGTTGCTTCAACGTCTCTCTGCGCGGTGGGCAGCGATCTCATTTGGACTAAAATTAGCTCTTATTCAGAGGTGTAAATGGGCAGCAGCAGTTCCTTGTTTACAGGAGCCGCGATGACTTTAGATCAGTTCTTTTTTACAGGGCTGTTCGTATGGGCTCCTCAGCAGGAGTGAGTGGGTTAAACTTCAACCAGTAAGAGGGTATCAGAGAGAGAGAGTGAGAGAGAGAGAGAGAGAGAGAGATTGTTAGTGATGCACTCTCTCTCCCTCTCTATCTAATAGGAGATATCAGTGATCCTGCCCCATTCTGCTATCTGGACCAGCCTGACCCACCCTGACCCACCCTGATACCCTCTTACTGGTTGAAGTTTAACCCACTCACTCCTGCTGAGGAGCCCATACGAACAGCCCTGTCCGCCAAAGAACTGATCTAAAGTCATCGCGGCTCCTGTAAACAAGGAACTGCTGCTGCCCATTTACACTGATAACTATTATTATTATATATATTTATTTTGCTTCCCCCTTCTGAGCCTTGGTTCCTCCTGAGGTTCCTTCCTACAGCTAGGGAGTTTTTCCTCACCTTTGAATAGTTGAAATCATAAGAAAGCCTACTTTTTCACAAATTGCATTTTCAAATAAACAAATTAATACAAAAATAAATACCTAAATTGGTTGATTAATTAAATAGATAACAAAATACTGTACTCAAATAAATAATTAGTTATATATGATGTTTTATCACAAATAATATATATGCGTATTCATTAACAATATTAACAATAATGTTGATATTTGTCATTAATAATGTCAATTTCCTGCACCTGTGTTAGAAGTCCCCATGACATCTAAAAGTTTGAGGTTCAAATGTTTAACTGCATATTGACATCCAAGTCGGGTCGTAGTTTGACGTCCAAATAGCGGACACAGTTTGCATGTCGTGTAAAAGTCCAAAATTGGTCTTGGACCGATGGACGCAATATAGGCATAATCAGCACGTCCATAAGACGTCTAATGTTTAGTGGGTGTGGGGCTTTATAAAAAAAAGCTCTGGCCCCTGCTATGACCATTTTGGATTTTTGCCTTGCCCGTTATTCCTGTTTGCCGTGACTTTGACCTTCTGCATGTTTTTACATAAAGAATTGTATTGTGTACTTTCTGTTTGCATTCATATTCATAGAATAAAAACATATGTTGATTATCTTGTTGCATGTTAGACAGTAATCAAAAAGTCAGTTTGTGTAGTCAACCAGCAGACATAAAGAAGATGAATTTTATGGCCAGATGAGCATGACAATCAGCAGTGGTTAGTACCTACTGACAGTTGTCTAAGGAGGAACAAACCACAAACAGGGTGTTGAGCAAAGATGGCTGGCTCATTTGAAAGAAGAGCTACTGTGGCACAAGTTACAGAGGTTTTTAAACTAGTTATGTAAGAAATGTGTAACAAAGCATCACACTTCACTGAGTTTGGGCCTGCATAGCTGCAGAATGGTCAGAGTGCCCATGCTAACCTCTACTCACTGTTCAAAGGAAGCAGTGCGATGCTCTGGGCATTAATGGTCTTCTGTAAAACCCTGCATCTAAGCATCCAAAAAGTTAAGTAACACCAACTGGTCCTAGAAATTACTGCCTCTTATTACTTTAACCAATAAACCAAATTTAGTGGATGTTTGAGTTACCACAAGCATACTATTATTAATATTAATATAATAAATCACTTTAATAGAACACTTCTAGTGATGTGAAAGTAGCACACTATGCTGATCAAAATAAATTACAGTAAAAATAAGCAATTGAAATTTGCAGTCGGTCTGGAAAAAGTTGCAAAGCTATTTGTAAGGCCCCAGAATGCCCTCATGTCTGTGCTTCTTTCTAGCTCTCTTTTAGTTATGCTGTCATAGCAAGTCTTGCCGGAGCTGCTGCCTGCCCTCAGACCACAATGCACATCATTCTTAATCACTCGTAATATTTCAGCATCACTAACCATCTATTTCTCTCTCTCTCTCTTTCTCTCTCTCTCTCTCTCTCTCTCTCTCTCCCTCTCTGTTCCACTGAGATACTAGTGATCCTGTCCTATTCATCTGGACCAGCCTGACCCACCCTGATACCCTTTTTCTAGTTGAAGTTTTTGTGACTTTTAACCCACTCACTTCTGCTGAGGAGAGCCCATCTGAACAGCCCTATCCTCCAAAGAACTGATAGAAAGTCATTACGGCACCTGTACACAAGGAACTGCTGACGCCTATTTTTACTGATAACTATTATTATTATTTATTTTATTTATTCTTTTTTCCTTTTCTCTTGTTTGTTATTGCTATCCGGTGTTGACCAGGGGAGGATGGATCCCCCCTTCAGAGCCTTGGTTCCTCCTAAGGTTTCTTACTACACCCTATGGAGTTTTTCCTTGCTCCATTTCTGTGCTCATTTAGGGGCTCTGACATGGTTTCTGTAAAGCTGCTCTGTGTTAACGCCAGTTGTAACTTGACTTGACTGGCTCTTGGAATCCAGTGAACGACAGTTTAACCCAAGAGCCTATGAAAAAAACATTGGGACCCAAAAATATATAATATTCTTTTTTTGTTCTCTGAAGGCCACCTGTCTGACTGTTGTGACAGGAGTCCTAATATACCAGCTGTAAAGCTAACACATTTACATTTACATTTATTCATTTGGCTGACATTTTTATCCAAAGCGACTTCCAGGACAGAGGAAACAATCAAGCGTTCTCATTGCATAGATCAACACTGAGAGTGGTGCCACACGGAGACCAATGCATTGCTCGTGGTAGATACATGTGCCAAGTGCTTACAAAAACTGCTGCAGTACAACAATTGCATAATATGACAATCATAATAAGAGTCAAACTAATGCTATTGCTATAGGTGGAATAACCAGCTATTATGTTCACGGAACAATTACTGTTTCACATGGGTGACATAGGTGTTGCATTTTTTTTAAATAAATGAAAACATATTTTAAAAATTGCTTTTTTGTCTCTTCATCTTATATTTTATATTTTATAGACCTGCCAATATTTAGTATGACAGTAATTTGCAAAAATAGAAGAAATCAGGTTTAGCTGATCACCTACATTTACAGTGAGTAGAACATTGTGCACATGAGATATTTTAAACTTTAAATCTTAAACCATTCTTTTAAGCCTAGCATATAAACTGATAAGGATCTGTTGCTGTATGCATGTGTGTCTCTCACCTGTCTGAATGTTCCTCTAGCACCTGGAACACAGTGATACGGAAGGTCTCATTGTCGAAGTGCTCTGGGATGAAGTCCTTGTAGATCCGGAACTCCGCAGCTGTCACAGCCTCACCTTCTGGAATCTTGGAGAGGTCAAATCGAAATTCCTTGTGGTGGCGACGCACAGGCATAAATTCCTTATCGTGTTCCACTGCAGGGAACAATTATAGACACATTTGCATGCTTAAATTAAAGCATCTTCAAAGCCATTGGCAGCAGAACTTTTTTCGTACAAGCAAAGAGTTAGTCTGACATTTAAAACACTCAATGCAAATACTATTTGTAGTGCTGGGCCATTCTTTTCTACTCGGACTCCTTTTGGGAAAAAACATTACACGTTTGTGGACATATGGTGAGAATCTCCAAGAGCTGCTGATTGAGACAGACCCATGGACAGCTTTAAGTCTCTCCAGCTGCCCTTTTCCTTTACACACACATACACACACACCATACTGCTAAAATGGAATAAAAACAATACAGAAAAAAGCAGTACAAATATCAATATTTTGGGAAAAAAGGTCTCTAAATTTTGGCTTCCTCAAAATATACACTTTGCCTTATAGACAATATCTGGTTAAAAAGTTTTAAGTTTCAGTTTTCAGCTGATGTTATCTTTCAACTGATTTCGATTGACCTAAATCCCTAAGGTCATTTCATCATTTTAAATGTTTATATCAAGGTCAGAATAAATTATTAATTTTCTGTGCTGGAATCCCTTTCCTCCCAGGCTGCAGTATATTGTTTTCTTTGTCACCACTGAGTGTTTTGTGGGTGTTGATGAATGAAATGAATTAGGACCTGACCAGCCAAATGTAAGTAATTCAGGCAGATCAATTCAAATAGTTTTTATTTTGTACCAGTCTATTTTAGTATAGTGCAATTCACACTAGTATACAGCATGGGTCTTACTCCTGGTCCTGGAGACCTACCATTTTCCAGAGTTTAAGTTTAGTCATAATCTAACACCTGTTCCAGCTAATGAAGGCTTTCAGGTGCATCTGAGTATTAGAGCTTGTTAAATGACCTCTTACCAGTTTCTTTTGTGACCAACTGGACTTTCACAACAGCAAAACATATAAATTTAAGTGTCACACATAACATTTGAAACAATAATAATGAAAAATGATTGAAAAAACTGATACAGGTTATAAACTAAGGTTTTTTTTCCTTGTGTTTGTCATAGAAATCTTTGACACTTGATTGCCAGGCCCTAGGCAAGTTGGTGTGGAATGACCTGTCTCTATATAGCCAAGTATGATAAGATCAAAAATGCAAAAAAGAGTGTTTGAAGTTAGAAGCTGCCACATGTGTGCATGCAGTTCCTTTGCTGTGGTCCTCTTTCCTTTTTTTACTCTTTACTTTTTTTGCAAATGAGAGACAGATTTTTCTGGAAAAACTTTTGATTTGATTTGGAAAAATCTGATCAAGCTACATGTCAGCATACTATTAAAAAAAAACTTAACTTCTTTACTCCTCAATTTAGTCCTTGTTAATTCCTCCTTCCAGTCTGGTCTCCCAATATCACACAATGCTACTAAGCAATGAGGAGGGTTAGTATGTTCTTATTTCTTGCATCTTTAGAAACTGCCTCTAACACAACAACATGGGTATTAATTTGCAGAATAACATTAAAGTGTGTTAACATCACTCTGAGTGATGAGGTATGAGGGAGGTCCATCTTGGTCACCCAGACAGAGAGGCCAATTATGGGGGCCATATCACACATTTCTGACAACAAGGGAGTGTTTTGATAGTTATATGCTTCCATTCTTTTACCCTGTAGTTACGTTAGCACAGCAAGGTTACAATGGGGTAAGATAGGTAACATCCCCTTTATTCTTCCACATTATTTTCTGTGATTTTACTCAGTTGTCCAGTTTCATTACTTGTCCGATCACACCATGATCTCCTTTTAATTGTTACTGTTGCCACACCTCTCTCTCTCTCTCTCTCTCTCTCTCTCTGTAAACTCCTTTATATCGGTACTTAACCCAGAGGTTGGAGATAAGTGCGGTTTCTGTGGCAACAGAGAGACCATATTCCACTGTTTTTTAGAATGTGGGGGATTACAGGAGTTATTTGACACTATGATTGTGTTTTTAAGGTGTGGTGAAGTTTTTGGGGCACAAGCTTTTATCTTTATATATATATAGATATAGATCAAAGGACAGAAAAAATGGCAACTCCTTAATTTTATTGTGGGGCAAGCAAAGCTAGCAATTTACAAGTCACGGAGGAACATATTGGAGAACACAGGTCGGCAGAATGTGTTACCCCTGCTCACTGCACTAGTGAAGGCGAAGATTGTGTTTGAGTTTAAGTTTTATAAAGAAATAGAGTATCAATGAATTTAAAGAGAAATGGTGTTACAAAGATGTTTTTTTATATCTTGGTGGAGGGTGAGATGGTATTGACCAGTCCTTGGGGCTGAGGGGGAAATGTTTGTTTGTGAATGTGCATGGGGGAGGGGGTTGCAGTGAGATGGAATGAAAACTGCTTAAGTTTAATAAAAGTTTATGTTAAAATTTTTAAAAATCTCTCTCTCTCTCTCTCTGCTTTATTACAGTGGTAACACACAGCACAAAAGCCTTACTGTACCTATGGGCAGAAATAAGAGAGAGAGAGAGATAGTGAGGCAGAGAGAAAGACAGAGATAGAAAGAGAGAGAGAAAAAGAGAAAGACAGTGAGCACAGCTCCAGTTACCCTGCTGGGGTGATTAGCGTAGGGCATTCCATGGTGCATTGTACTCCGCCTCCCAGAGGACTGGCATTGTTTACACACTGTTCTCACTCCAAGGTGCCCTTCCTTTGAACCCCTCAGGTGCCCCTAACAAGCTGACTCAAGGCCAGGGCCACCTGGGCCCGCTTGGCACTTAGATGAAAATCTGTCAGTGGTCTGCAGGCTTCAACTATCAAAGAGAGCTATACAAAAATGAAACCCACTCTGCAGACTGATAACTGATGGGTTTTGAGAGCAACAGGCCTTTGCTCTTATTTTTACTGGATTTAGATTTACATGATATGTAGAAAAATTCAATGTGTGCTGTAGATTTTGGATACTACAATGACAACAGGCGATGCAATAATAAAACATGCTTTTTGGTACATCTATGTTATTATAAATAATTACATTATGGAACACTGTTGACTGATCAGAACAATCACCACGTCTCAAACTCCATTCTTAATGTGGCATAGCAGATGAATTGCCACAACTGATGCACTAGGAAACAGGAATTTTGAAAGGTGTTGCCTTGTAACCCTGCGATCCTGAAAAGTTTGTTATTAAAATTGTTATTAAGGCAACAGCCATACCCAGTATCATAAATTATTCATGCAACCAATTTTTGTCTGATAAGCTTATATTATCTGTTTTGAACAAATGCAGCAGCTCAGCAACATTTGTCAACTCCTACTGACAAATGTAAGCAATTCTTATTTTCAAAGAATAAAGGAATAGCCCCAGGTAAACCCACATGGTCAGATACACGTAAGAGAGGAAATTCAATTACATGTCTGAAGTCTACATCACTACTCTCGATCTTTTTTCTTATTCCTTTCTAGCCTGAATTAGGCATCAAGTGAAGAGTCAGTTCCTCAAGTAGATGTGATAATAGCAAGAAAAATGGGCGCAAGTATCTAAGCTACTCTGACAAATGACTGAGTCAGAACATCCAAAATAGAAGGGCTTGTTAAGTGTTTTCGGAAAGCCAAAGATGGCCCAAGGAAGGACAACTGGTAAACTAGCAACAGAAAAACAAAAGAAAAAAGCAATAAATTCAAAATTTCAATTTCAGGGCCATTTTCAATGATTATTGATAAAACAGTAATCCCAGACCTGTACAGTATCAAAAATAGTTGCAAATAGTCTATCTTAAAAAAACTCTTTTCATTCTTCTGCGGGACTCTCGTATATCATATCTTTTTGCCCAAGTGGTAATTGGCAAACAGTGAAAATTGGCAGATTACTTTCTGCCTTGATAAAGCAATACGTTTCACCATTTCATTTAGAACCTCAAAATGTAAAAACACTCATGCAGAGCTTAGATGGCCATAACTCAGTCAAAGTTGCTTTTGGAAATGCTAGCAATACATGTGACAAAACAGAGGATAAACTAACCTTCTCAGAAAATTATAGTAGTGACTCAACTGAACCATTAACTTTTATTTTTAAAAAATATAGACAAAAAATAAACTAATGAAAAATCACATTTAATGTGCAAGATCATCAGTATAAACATTTGAATCAATTTGCTGACATCCAGATAAATTTTATGAATAAATAACACTCATTTTGTATTCAGAGAAACCAACATAGAGAATTACAGTAATCTAGACGTGATAATGATGATAAAAAGGCATGAATTACTTTTTCCAGGTCATGATGTGACAAGGATTGTTTAAGCTTAGAAATTATCCTTAACTGAAAAAAAAACTGTTTATGACAATAGAAGAAATGTGATTGTCAAAGCTTTGCATCAAAGATAACCCCCAAGGTTTTGGCATGGCATTTAACATGTGAGGTGAGATGACCCAGGTTGCTAGTAGGGAGATTCATGAGTTTGGATGAGCCAAAAATAATAACTTCAGTTTTGTCTGTATTTAGTTGGAGCAAAATATTATCCAATCCAGACCTTTACTTCCTCAAGACACCTTAAGAGGGCCCTGGGGGAGTCCCTGGATTTGAGTGGGAGGTAGAGCTGTAAATCATTTGCATAGAAGTGAAAAGAGATATTATACATTCTAATGATGTTTTTAGGGAACTTTACATCAAGATTATGCTTTTTAAGCAATGATTGGACAACTGCATGCAATCAGGGACAATGCCAGAAACAAGAGATGAATTTATAATAACCTATATGCTTGGGCCAATAGTGTCAAAGGTGTTTATGATTTGAGAGGGCATAGCATCATTTGGAGAAGATGGCTTCATGTCCCTCAATTCGTTAAAGGACACTGGTGAAAAATGATCAAAGACTACCGAACCTGCTGGATGATGCAGTGAGGTGTCAGGTACTACATGAGTGAACCCCAGCCTAATGTGTTCAATCTTGTTAATAAATAATTTTAAGAAAGTCTCACAGAGGTCAGTGAATGCTTCAACACCTGAGGAGACCTGAGGTTGATAACTGCATTGATAGTGCTGAAGAGGATCTTGGGTCTGTGAAAATGTTTGCTGATTATATCTGAGAGAAACTTAGCTCTGGCTTTTCTAGCAGCAGTCTGGAAGGTTTTTTAATAAATGTCTAAAAATGTCCAAAAATACTATAAGGTGGTCTTTTTTCCACTTCTTTCCACTTCCACAGGCCTGTCGGAGAGAGCAGGTCACATCATCCAGCCACTGTTGTGATCTGGGTTTGGGATGTCTGAATTTAAGGGGAGCAATAGAATCCAGTATGGCAGAGCACGAAATAAAGACATTAATTCATCTGTATTTGAGGAGCATTCACTTGCAGATAAAATAGAGGTTTCAACATCATTGTTCATAAAACAATCAGAAAACTGGTTTGAAGTTGAAGAATTAAGGACACAGGGGGTTAGATAGATAGAAGCCGACAAACGCACTGGCACCATCTTGCGCTGGGAGCCTGTCAATCTGGGACAATCTTGGGACTAACCACTGATCCTCATATCAAAGTTTACTACATCCAAATGTTGAAAAAAGCCCCACCCAAGGCCGTGTCCCTAAAATTTAGTCTCTGTAAGGGAACAGGTAGGAGCCCCTACAGTGGAAGGGGGACTACCACCACCCAGCGGTCGGCGCCGCTCCCCATCTCCCGAGTATTAACTGGGCCAACCTAATCCAGGTGCTGCTGGTTAGACCCCTCATCACCTGGCAATATAGGCAGGGCCGGGACACGGGAAGAGCACGGAGGATACTCGTTGTGTACCATCAACAGGCAACAATAGCAGGTTCAGTATCGCACGTGCAGCACCAAGTAGGTGTTGCTGAACAAGCACGTGTGGCAGTTTCTTGTTTCAATTCGAGCTGTATTTGGCCCACCAGCCGGTGGAGATGGAACACAAGAAGATTGCCATCACAATCTCGTTACTCACGGGGAAGGCATTGGAGTGGGCGGCGGCAGTCTGGGGCAGGCTGGACGCAGCGACGTGCCGCTATGAGGGGTTTGGTCTCACAGCTCAGGCGGGTCTTTGACCACCCCCACGAGGGCAAGGACCAAGGTGAGCGACTCCTCAAACTCCACCAGAAGGCCCGCAAAGCCCACAAGTTTGCTCTGGAGTTCCGGACCGTGGCTGCCCTCTGTGACTGGAGTGACGTGTCGTTGTGCACTGTGTACCATGAGGGGCTAACGGACAGATTGAAGACTGAGCTGGCGTGCCAGGATGAGAGCCTCAGCCTGGACGCGCTCATCTCCCTGTCCATACAGCTGGACAACCACATCCGCGAGAGGAGACCCTGAAAGATGGCAGCGCGGTTGCAGCTCAGACCAGCAAACCCCACGGATGAGCCAATGGAGATCAGAAACAGCGGCGCCTACCGGCCCGGTCCAGTTTGCCACTCACCAGACTCCTTTTGTTCTTTCAGCATTGGTAGATTCTGGAGCCGCAGCCAATCTGATTGAGGAGCAACTCACAAGGGAGCTGGGCCTCGAATTCACTTATTTTGAGCAACCCGTGTCTGTGTTGGCGCTAGATGGGAGGCCGATTGGCCAAAACAAATGAAGTAAGTGCACGAAGATGACCGCTGTAACCGTGGGGGCGGTGCACAGGGAAAAACTGAGTTTCTTTGTTATCTCAGCAGCGGAGCCCAAGATAGTGTTGGGGCTGCCCTGGTTGAAAAAACACAACCCGCGCATCTCGTGGCTCCGTCCTGAGATCATCGGTTGGTCACCATTTTGCCACAAACACTGCATTTCCCTGTCTTGCACTGCCACCAGCGTAGATAAGGCAGAGACGGTCATGAAAACTGAAATTTCTGCTGAATGCCGAGACCATTAAGGAAGCCCTTGACATAGGCTATATTTGACACTCCTCCTCCCCGGCATCAGCTGGTTTTTTCTTTGTTCAGAAGAAAGACGGAGGGTTACGACCCTGAACGAGGTAATCACGCCCTTTCATTACCCGTTGCCCCTGATGCCTGCAGCATTGGAGCAGGTACGAGGGGCAACCATCTTCACAAAATTAGATCTAAGATCCGCTTATTATTTGGTGCATATTAAGGAAGGACACGAGTGGAAAACCGCCTTCTCTACGACCAACGGTCACTACGAGTACCAGGTGGTACCGTATGGCCTCTTGTTGGCACCGGCGGTTTTTCAGTCGTTTATTAATGAAGTCTTTAGAGACATGCTAGGAAGGACGATCATAACTTACATCGATGACTCTAAGAATCGTGCTGACCATGTAAAGCATGTACGGGCGGTGTTGGGTGTTGCGTCGGTTACTAGAGAACCAGCTGTACGTCAAGGCGGAGAAGTGGTTCCGTGGTTCCGTTCTTGGGGTACATCATCAGCCCGGAGGGGGTAAGGATGGACAGAGAGAAGGTGAGCGCAGTACTAAATTGGCCCAGGCCTACAACAGTAAAGGAGCTGCAAATGTTCTTGAGGTTTGCAAACTTTTACCGGGGTTTATAAGGGGATTTAGTTCAGTTGAGGTTCCGCTAACCTCTCTCCTCAAGAAACAGGCAATGCACAACAAGCTGCTGGGGTGGAATGGAAGGCTGAGTGAGCCTTTCGGGACCTGAAGGAGAGGTTCACCCAGGCCCCTATACTTAAGCACCCTGACCCAGAAAGACCCTTTGTCCTGGAGAAAGACTTGCCAGTAACAAGTTGTTTCCCTGTGCTTTCTTTTCCAGGAAGATGACTCCTGCGGAAAGAAACTACCACGTCGGGGACAGAGAATTGTTGGCCATGAAGCTGGCATTTGAGGAGTGGCAGCACTGGTTGGAGGGGGCGAGGTTCCCTTTTATGGTCTTCACGGACCACAGGAACCTTGAGTACATCCGTAATGGCAAGCACCTCAATCCGCATCAGGCTGAGAGTCGAGTTGGTCAGGTGGGTACACACTAGTAAGGCCACTGGGCACCCTGGGATCTCCAGGACACACCGGTTGCTGTCTGAGAGGTTCTGGTGGCCGAAAATGAGGACCACCACAGAGCAGTTGGTGAAGTCCTGTTCGACCTGCGCCACCACAAAATCTCCCAGGCAGCTGCCGGTAGGTAAATTGATGCCCTTGGAGATCCCTCAGAGACCGTGGTCCCATTTGGCCATAGACATTCTGGTAGACCTCTGGAGGTTGCAGGGATACACTTGTGTGGTGGTAGTAGTCGACAGATTTTCCAAAATGTGTCGACTACTACCAGTGACAAAGCTGCCCTCCGCCTTCGAACTGGTGGAGCAGCTCTTTAATAATGTGTTCAGGGTTACAGGATTACCGGAGGACATAGTGTCCGACCGAGGCCCCTTAGTTCACCTCCCAAGTCTGGAGGGCATTCATGGGAAAGCTGGGGGTGAGGGTTAGCTTAACATCAGGCTACCACCCCCAGTCTAATGGCCAGATGGAGAGACTGAACCAGGAGTTGGGCAGATTCCTGAGAGGTTTCTGCCATAACCAACAAACTGGGCCAGATTTCTCCCCTGGGCCGAGTACGCCCAGAACTCCCTCCAGAACGCATCTACTCACCTCACCCCCTTCCAGTGTGTGCTGGGCTACCAGCCTCCTCTGTTCCCGTGGAACAACACCCCCACCAACGTTCTGGCGGTGGACGGGTGGTTCCGGTGAGTGGAGGTGTGGGAAGGTGCCCAAGCTTCACTGGAGGAGGCGGTGAGGAGACAAAAACAGTTTGCAGATTGGAGGAGAGCTGAGGAACCCAGGTATGAGCCCGGTGTGGCTTCCTACGAAGGACCTTAAAGAGAAACTCCCTTGTAAAAAGCTGAGCCCCAGGTATGTGGGGCCGTTTAAGGTCCTCCGTAGAATCAACCCTACAGTAGCTCTGTTCTGGAATTAGATCACATGGACTATTCTTTGCTCCCAACAAGCATCAATAAGCTTTGAGCACTCATGGTCCTATTGCTGGTTCACTTTTTGTTCTTTGAGGGTCAAGAGAATAGAAAGAGAGAGGTAAGAGAGGAAAATCTAAAATGCTGTAATAGATTCAAATGCAGCAAATTTTTATTTATGCATTAATTACAATATTACGCATGACCTACTATAGCAAAACAACAGCTGAGCTAAGATTTAATTCTGAGTTCATGAGAGCATGAGAATTTCACTGGAGAGCAGAGATTTAAACAGAGACAAGATATTAAACCTCACAAAATTCAGTGATGACTGAACTATATAACCACTCACAGAGAAAGTGGATAATGTTAATTATCTCATTACAACCATGTATGTCAATGTTAAATGGTAAACAGTTCTCATTGTTGATTGGTTGCATGTGGGGGAAAGGGGCAGACATAAAGACCTGAGTGAGTTTGACAAGGGCCAGATCTTTTTGAACAGATGACTAGCTCAGAGCATATCTGAAATGGTAAGGCTTAACATGACTTCAATGACCAGGTATGTGTGCACCATTTACTTAGGGAAGTGATGGGACAAGTATGCACTCTGAGACTCTGCAGACCTAGTAGACCCCTTCATGGTATTGGTATTCCTTAAAGGCAATTAATTCTTTCAGCACGCTGACACACCTCAAAATCTGTTCAGGAAATGTTTGAGGAACATTTGACAGAACAGTTCACTTCCCAAGATCTCAATATGTTCAATCACCTTTGGGATCTGATAGACAAACTTGTGCAGTCCATAGAGCCCATACCTTGGAACTTACAGGACTTAAAATGATCTTCTGCTAACATCTTATGTCAGATATCACATCACACCTTCAGAGTTCTTGTAAAGGCCATGCCTTAACAGATCAGACATACACGATATTAGACATTTGATTTTAACGTTGTGGCTTACATTTACATTTATTCATTTGACTGACGCTTTTATCCTACAAGGAAGTGCAACGCATTTCTCTTACTTGTAAAATAAATAACAACAGACAGCAACTACTACAATAAATACATATGCCATGTGCTTACAGTAACTACCAACAGCAACTACTGCATAATTACATATGCCACGTGCTTACAGTAACTACCAACAGCAACTGCTACAATAAATACATATGCCAAGTGCTTACAATAACTACCAACAGCAAATACTACAATAAATACATATCCCAAGTCCTTACAATAACTACAGACAGCAACTACTATAATAAATACATATGCCTAGTGTTATAGTAAAACTAGGTCGAACATTACTATCTGGGGGACATTCAGTCAGTTATTAGGTACCAATAGTTTTTATGTGACCGATATAAAGTTCAAAATATCCCAGTTTTTCCTGAAAAAGGTGTTTTCATCCGATGCACCTTTTCTTAAAATAAAGAAGTCTGAATGTTAAAAACTCCTCTTTAAAAATGAGTTTTAACACCCAAACTCAGCCTTACTATAGTAAGCATGTACAATATATTTTACAATGCATTGTTTGTTTAACATTATTATACCAATATTGTTTTTTGCAATACAATTTTTGTAGAAGACTGTAATATGCCCATTAGCTCTTTAACCAGTCGCTGTAATTCTTACTCTGTTTGGCACATTTTTCAATATCCACATTCAACAGTGGTTTGCAACATGGTCAGTGTCTGTGGCCCTCATCAGAAACCACCGCTCTTGGTCTCCCTCTCTTTGCCAATCATCTTTCCCATCTTTCTTGATTCATGTTTCTTAATGAGACTAAAACAGAACACCTTGGCATGCTGTTTAGGACGATAACTATATAATTTTGTCATTTTTTACATATTACTGCAGTAATGCCCAAAAATTTAAATTATTCTTTTCTTAATGTGTGGGTGATAGAGAAAATACTATTGATATGAAAGAAAGAAAGAAGTGGAGGGGAAGTGGAGGCAGCAAGCAAAACATTAATTTGTTTGTAACTAAAATAACTCACTGAAAGAAGGTGCTTTTCACACCCTGTATTCAATTGACATCCTCCAAAACAAATATAGAAATAGGTAACTGTGTTTTTTTATGCCAACATGTCATAAAATGCAAGCAAACATATCAATGAGATGCAAATTGTTGTAGGCTGACAAATCTCTCACAACTCTCCCTGAGCCCGACACCTCAGGGGCAGCATGGTGGTAGAGGCCAAAGTGTCATGGTGGATTAGTGCATGTGTCTGGCTATCCGCTTTACACCCTGTCACCTCAACCCCTGTGTTTCCGTCAGTCGGCAGGGTGCCAGCCGACTCCCTCCACCCCTCTCTCCCTTCTTCTCTCGCTGACTCCATCTTGACACACCTTGTATCTTCCCCTCCACTTCTTTCTTTCCCAAGAAAAAGATATACATATTTCCTTTATAATTTATTATAAATATAAATCCACATGGATTTAAAAAATAAATACTATCTGGCTATATAGTGTCTCATTACAACTAAAGATGAAAGGCAAAATGGTGGAGAAAAGTGGTGTGAATAAAAATCATGTGTCATTTCTTTGGATTTGGAGATAAGACAAATTCTAAATTAATGGAATACACTGAATGAAGGGCAAAGTATTAGTCAGTATTATACAGAAATAGATGTCAGATTACAGTTAAGGATGTCTATTTTGGTTGCGTATTTATTCTTCATAAAATAGAGTTTCTCTTTGTAGTCCAGCAAAAATGCATCATCCACTAGATGGCAATGAGAAGTCTTTTAATTTCCATGGTTTTTGTAAGTGGTATTAGTGTGTTTTAAGAAAAGTAATACAATGTGTATACACTCAAAAAACGGCTGTAAAAACTTTGAATAACAAACAGAAACATCCCATTGAGAATCTGTATGATATCTTGTGGAAATATTTACTGATTATATAATTTAGCCAGTTACAATTGATTTTGTTTCTTTGATGATGAGAATAAGAAATGTCATAAAATGTACAATCAAGGCCAATCTCCAATAAGTAACCAAAAATAAGTGTGCATCAATTTTTTTAGGCTAAGACTTTTTGAGGGGGAGAGAGAGAGAGAGAGAGAGAGAGAGAGAGAGAGAGAGAGAGAGAGAGAGAGAGAGAGAGAGAGAGAGAGAGAATGAAACAGGGAGTTTGCTTAATTTGTTTATCCGTATGCTGTTCAGGGCAACCAGTAAATGACCGCAGAGGAAAAAAAACATATCCTGTCCACTGGGTGACATCATGGTTTGTGATGTTGGATTTATATTGTTTTATATAGCAGCTCTCTCACTAAGGCATAATTATCTTCTGGAAGGTAGTAAACACACAAGAATGGTAATTGCTTATGAGAGTCTTGCGTATTTGCGCTGAAGGGGGTGTACTTGAGAGAGCTGTGTGTGTGTGTGTGTTTACTTTCACTCTCTTATTTCACTATTTAACCTCAAGTTTCTTTTTGAGTTACAAGAGCTAAATTGACACTCTGGTTCATGGGCAAGTAAGGCTTTGGAGGGAAGTAAGCTAAAGCACACACACACACAAACACACACACACACACACACAAACACATTTGGGGAGACCATCACTGTCTGCTACTCTCATTTTGCTCTTTTACGTTTGCTCTATATTCTGTGTTCTCTAATTTTGTGGCCACTGCCTAGACCACGCCTACCACACCATGACCAGCTATGCTCCTTTTATAGACCTCAGAGGAATGCAGTGTGCCTGTACAATATTTTTTTCAATTTATTATCCATTTCCTGCCACAACACAAACTCCACTTCCACTTAATCTACACACCATCATTCCCAAATTCATACACAATAAATGGAAATAAGCATAAGTTAATGTACAGAGGTGTGAAGCAGACCCTAAAACCATGTTCTTAGTCTTGCTACTGGAGTAAAGCATTTCCTCAAACAGAAGTAGCAGTTTGGATAGGACTGTAAAAGAATCAGACAAAAAAAATCCTATAGTACTACGTATAGAACTATAGTACATCCTGCATCTAGCAAGTAAGTAAAGCTTGTTTAATAATACTCCCTGTGTGAGAATTTTTGCAAAGAACAGTGCATTAGAATTTGGATAATATATCCATAATCAAATAAAGACCTGAGGAGCTGTCAGGAGGGCGCCCTAGCCCTGCCCCTGAAACTTTATCTAAGGGAGACATACATTCAACGAAAGACCATCACAGTGTAACATAAGCACAAACAAAGATGGACAAGGAGGGACACCCACGAAAGCCCTTTAAACCCTTAGATAATTGCCCACAGCTGAGCCCGAGCTTCGGCTCAGCTGTGGGGGCGGGGCTAGGGCGCCCTCCTGACAGGAGCAGAAAATAGTGGCGATGGTAAGGAGTACCAGAGAATTCACTTCCTCCAACGGCTGAAGCGAGCAAGACTGCCCCCTTCCATCCTCACTACATTCTACAGAGGGACAATCAAGTTTTGACTAGCTGCATCAACATCTGGTTCGGCAACTGCAACAAGTCGGACCGCAAACACCTAGAGGGTGGTGAAGACAGCAGAGAGCATTATTGGGGTGCCTCTTCCATCCATGAGACTTTCTGCGAACAAAGTCTACAAGGCCTGTAGCATTGTGAGCGACCACTCCCACCCCTCACATGAACTCTTCACACTCCTGCCATCCAAAAGGAGATACTGCAGATCTGCCAGGCTGCGTGACAGTTTTGTAACTAGACAAGTTAATTGGCCCTGGCCATATAAAGGAATATTGCGCCGGCGGAAATGGTATAAGCCCAAACGTTCTCCGCCAGTGCAATATTACACAACACACAGCACCTGTTTAAAAAGGGCCTAAGCAGGCTGCACTTCCTGAGGAGGCTACGGTCCTTTAACATCTGCAGGAAGCTCCTGTGGTCGGCATATAGCTGGATACTCTGGTGACAGTGGCGAAGAAGAGGAATTTGAACAGACTGCTTGCCATTATTGACAATGCCAGGCACCCTCTGCACACTGTCATAAGCAACCAGAGGAGTCTGCTCAGTGACAGGATGCTTTTCCCTAAGTCCAGAACCAGCAGACTTAAAAACTCTTTTGTCCCACACGCCATCAAACTGTTCAACTCCGCGCTGGGGGGCAGGAGGGGGAACAGAAGGACAGAGGAGGACAGGTCAGAGCAATTAGCCTAAACAACACAACTGGACAATCAAACATTAGAGACAGTGCAATGGACTACATAACATTACTGTGCAAGTAAAATGTGCAATAATAATAATTCTTATTAATAAACAATGACAGTGAAAAGGAACCAATGCAATAATTCATTACAACTACTTAAAAACGATTTATTACCTGTGCAATTATTACTATAATTACCTACTGTGCAATAACAATTACTCACAATTACTTATTTTTGCTACCATCCCAAATATGTATCATTACTCTGTGTTGTTTTTCATCCCACAACCATTTATCATTACTCTGCGGACTGCTTCTTCTAATACATCTTTACACTTTTTACACATAGTCTTTCTTATTGTTTTCTTATATATATTTCTATATTTCTTATATTTTTATCTTTTATTTATTTCTCTTTTATTTATTCATTTATATTTCATTTATTCATTCCTTTTTTTCATGTATAACCTTTTACAACTATGCTGGTGTACTGCTACTTGAAAACTTTATTAATCCCTTGGGAAGGTTCCTTCTGGAAATTACATTTTAATCTATCTAATCTATCTATCTATCTATATGTAAAGATGGTACAATGGTGGCTAACGTACGGCCGCCCTGAGGCAAATGCCAATAAAGGAAAAGGCTACTGGGTTTAAGTGTAAAGGAAAGAAATCTCTAGAATCAACCATGGACTACTACTGGCCAAACCCCGGCCACATACAGGAGCCTGTCCAAGCTAGACGTGGACCTCCCTGGCTCCTTGGTCTTTAGGGACTCTGCCTAACGTTAACCAGTAGACACACCTACTATTAATTCCAGAGAAAACCTCAACTTGGCAATCCATGCTTCTACTGGCCTTTTTGTGGCCGGCACGTTCATCAGAGGGCCAGGCAAAGGGGAGCCTCTGCCTACACAGCAACAGGCGGACTTGAGTTGACGTATACAAATTTCCCCCAGCAGACGGCCACCTGAGCCTTGATCACTACCTATCTGCTGGAGTAAACAGGTAAAGAGGTAAGAAAGGGAGACCCTGAGTTAAAACCGAGAACCTTTACCAAATTATTGGTGAGAGTTCGGTGTGGCTAAAGCAGTCAGCCACACATGCAAACAGGGACAAGGACTCCCTGCCGCTTGGTCAGACAACCATGCCTATAAGAGCTTTGGCCCATGTGAAACACATAAGCATGATTGACTTAACCATACGCCCCCAGGCGGCCTGACACGGCGCGGCAGCGTAGGCAGGGCTCTCAACTGCCCCCTGATGGCCTGTCCGGGCGCTAACCCTTACAAGTTTTTACCCTCAGGCTGTCAGATTCCTCAACAACATGCTGTGGACCCTTCACACCATATCACTTCCCCCATAACCCTCCTATACAGAGCCAAAAACCTCTTATACAGAACTGAACTCGCACTTTATGCAGGTTTTATGCAGTAAATTTACCATTAGTATCATATACAGAACTGAAGCACTTTATCCAGAAGTCTGCTTTCTCCTTTTTGCACATTCCTTTATATTTGTCCTGTATGTATGTCCTGAAATTGCACTGTCCCGTATGTCTTTCCTGTTGTCTTTTTGTATTTTGCACTATGTGTATATGTGCACTGTGGACCCTGAGCTTCGTTGTTTCGCCTCTCCATAAACTTGCATATGGCTGAGATGACAAAGTTCACTTTCAAAAAAAAGTTCACAATCAAAAAAACAAAAGCACAGTTATTGTCCAAATGACTCCACAAACATGCACTTGACTACAGCTCTAATTTTATACATTCACATTCACCCCCTCCAACACACGCACATATATAATATGCTACATAATATACTATATTGTATGTATGCCTGTGTCTGTAGACCACAAGTAATTATCACTTTTTTGTTACATCTTATCTAAATTTGAAAAGCTAAAGTATCATTAAAGAAAAAGTCTAGAAACTCCATTAAAATGCAATAAAAACCAAAACTTAGGTTGAACCTTCATTTAACGGACAGAAGTACAAAGAAAAAAAACTTTCAATCAAATTCAAAAGTTTGGCAGGCCAAATTGATTTTATTTAGTAAATTATTCAAAACAAATATTGGAAATCATTCAAAAAACTTGGGCAGAATAAGAGTGAGTATATATATATTATACAATTGGGTATAAAAGGAACATTTACTAAAGGCTGAGACTTTGCAAGAAAGGATTGTGGCTCAATGGGTGTGTTTTTTGTTTTTACTGCATTTTACAAAATATCCCAAATTTTTGGGAAAATCCTGATTTCAGTATTGATGCTTCTTGCTCTTAAATTAAATGCAAAAATTAAGGCAAATATTGGTGCCCTTTTTGCCTATTAGTCACACTCTGACACCTCTGGCATTGCAATAATGAGGTCATTTTCATGACATGCCAATCAAACACAACTAGCCTCATACATACATTGTGAAAATAAACTATTGATTACACATATAACAGGATAACCAGAATGGCTGAAATTAACTATTAACTTACAGTATATTTCTGCATGGTCCCTGCTATAACAAGGCACAAGGAGTGTTTCATGTTGAACATGAAATAAAGGCATGTGCAACTGAATATAAACTTAAGGCATATTTGATCATTTGTCCCTCACACATGTCTGTAATTCCTAAGTAGTTCCAATAAATCCTTAAATTCAAACTAACAATGTACACATCAACTTCACAGTGCTTATTTAATTTTAAATCAAATATGCTAAAGTTCTGACCCTGCACAACACAAAAAAACTACAATATTTTTTCATTTCATTTGCAAATTGGACTTTCTTGTATACATTTGTATATAAGACAAATGTATACAGTTTTGAGAAATCTGTCAAAAACAGCATGCACTGTACAAGTCCAAATGTTCAGTCATATAAATTTGGTCATATTTGATAATAACTCCAAAAACTGTATATCACACAAAGCCCTATCCACAAGACAAATTAAACTGTTCACAAGTCAAAACTCACCAACAACTCAATATACTCAATATAAATATTTTCACAACTATGTACACAGTTGCCACAGAGATGGGGGAACAGGCTTTATTGCCCACTCCTGTTGTGCTTTATTGTATAGAACCCATAACATTATTGTGAGGTTCAGTATTGTCTGTTCTGGTTCTGTTTCCCTTAGTCACGTGTTTCAGCCATGTGTGTGTCCACGTGCTCATTTTCGTTCTGTGTGTAGCCACGCCCCTGTCACCCCTCGTCAGCTGTGTCTCGTCTCCCCGTCAGCTGTTCCTTGTTTCGTGTCCTTATTTAGTCTCGTGTATTTAAGCTTGTCCTTGTTGGTTCTCTGTTGTACCTGTTGTCTTTATCTGTAGTTTATACCCTGTTGTCCTTAGCCTGGTGTACTTATCATGTAGCTGTTTGTTTGTTGTTTTTTTACTTTATTAAACCCTGTTATCCAGCAAAGCTTGCAATTCCTTCCAAAAAAACCCTAAACATTACAATTATATAATAATAATAATAATAATAATAATAATACTTATCGATATTATTATTATTGTTATTATTATTATAGTGTTTGTGAAAAATGTCATGGTATAAATAGGAGTTGAATTCACTCACCCCTACATGACAGTACAGAAATGAGAACATTTTGTTGCATACTCTCTGGTTCACACAGTTGAAGCAGTGTAGCCAGTAGAGCCATGAGGGTCAGCAGGGTCTAGGCTCAGCCTAAATCTGACCAGGTAGAATGAAATACTAGACTGGTAAAAATCAGCTCCCCAAAAGTAATTTTCTTCGTGGTGAGAAGCAAGGGAGAGGAAAACAAAAAGGCAAGAATGAAGGAGAGCAAGAAAAATAGGTGATAAAAGAAAGCATGGGAGAAGGGGAGAAATAGACAGAAAGAGACAATGAGTGTGAGAGAGAAAAATCTATGCTCCTCCTGGGAGGTATAGTAAATACTCTGATGAACTGATAATTCTAGGACTGGACAGAAAAATACTTTTATATGTCAAGGTCTATGAACTAATCAGACTCAACAAAAGAAAACTTTCCAAAGTCTTCCTCTCTAATCTACACCTCATGCCAAGCAGACAAACATGGATAACTTCAACACTGGGCTGCAACATTCTTCTGCTGATTAAAGGGCAGTCATTCACGAGCTATCAGTATCCATTATCTACACTGCTAACAATAACAAAGAACTGAAACATAAATTCATGACACTATTTAAAAGATTAAAAAATGTTAAAAAACTTAATAAAAAGTTATAAGTTTTGAGAAACTTCAGAATAAAGCAGACTATGTAGAATGTGTGTGTGGCAGTTAGAGAGAGCAAGCGAGGGAGAGATGTGTGTGTGCGCTGAGATAAAGTTTCCCTGAACAGCTGCTCTGGCCGGAGAATGCTCAGAAACATCTGTATTAACCTCTGGCAGCCGCCCAAGGGCAGCCTGCTGAGAGCTGGAATGTTAGGAAGGCAATTCGACACAGCCCAAGAAGAAAGAGGGAACGAGAGAGAGTGTGAGAAAGAGAGAGAGAGAGAGAGAGAATGAGAAAGAGAGAGAGAGAGAATTTAAGGCTGAAAGAAATGGATATAGAGGGTGTCCAATGACTTCCCAACATTATGATAACACATACAGCTTAGATAGGGTTGACTTGAATGACACATCACTGTCTCTATATAATGTGAACACATCAATTAGTAATTTAGTTCTACTGTTCTACTTCTATTCTTGGAAGAACCAAACCATAAATCTGACAGCAGCATCACTGTGTGTGTGTGTGTGTGTGTGTGTGTGTGTGTTTGAACACGTGACTAATACTTGTATATCCAAACAAATGTCCTAATTACACCATACTTCCCCTCCAAAGCCTCTTAATGCTTTCATGTTAATACACAAAATAAAAACTAGATGAACTCACTGCCTAAAAAGAATCAGAATTTTTCTTTCTGTGTGTGAGTATTTCTGCCCTGGAGGATATACAGCACCAAAGAGCATCACAACAGCAATACCACAGCGATACCTCATTTTCATTATGACACAAGGGTGTATGTACCCAACCCACAAAAAACACCTTCTCCACTACACTTACACACATTTCCCTTCTTCCTCTATTTTCTACACACACACATACAACACACACGCACCTATATTAAGTACCTATAAGTAATATGAATGTTCTAGGCCTAATCCTAAACCTAAATCTAATCTTAGCCTCACAAACCAAAAAGAAATGACTTAACATTTTTAATTTTAAAAAAGCACATACTGTACAAAAGAACTGTATAAAGTCATGGTCATTTTGTTGGTCTTGACGTTGCTGGCTAGCTATGTTATTCTAGGGACAAAACTTTTTTTTATGAAATCCCCCACACCACCCATCCACCCCCACACAAAATCTTTTATAAAACCCCTGATGGCATAAATAAGGATTTATATCATCTGTGTTTTTATTTTGTTCCCTAATTATCTATATCCCTTTCACCATCTGGTCAGCATTAATGGCAGGCACCTTTATTCCATTCCACACAGTCAGATGTGCAGCTCCTCGAGCCAAAAGCAGCGCTTTACTTTATGATGCCCTTTCCTCCTGAGACTGTGGAGGAAGGCAGCTGAAGTAAATCAGAACTATTACAGGCCAAGGGACCTATTAAAGTCTGGAGTCTTTTCGATACGAACTAAGAGAGTACAAGGGCCATCTCGCTTTCACTCTCCAGTAGCGTCTACTATTGGGGTAAACTGGCAGATTGCATGACAGTGTCTCATGGGAGCAAGCTGTGACTAAACTCCTGATAACACAATGAGAAGGTTGAGAGACAGAAAACAGAGCTACTGACAAAAAAAGAACAACAGTCATTAAGGAAAGAGTCATGCTTCTCAGACAGACATTTCCTCAAGGTATGGTTCACCCTAATGAGGGTTTGTGGAGGGTTAGGTTAGATGAAACTCTCTTCCTTCCAGTCTCTCAGTGGAATAAGCCAGCAATCAAATTCATCATGGCTGTAGGCAAATTTTCTTAAACAATGCTTAGCTTGATTTCAGGAACTATATCCATGGCATTCCTGGTTGACTATAAAAATAAATGCAACGTCATGTGTGATAAGCATGTCCAAAGTAATAGAAAAAAATGCAAGCAATTTGATCAAAGGATTGAATGTGAGTGAAGAGATGAACTTCAGAGTGAAATTTAGAACCCTATGTAGTTGTTGTAATTGTGCAAGAAGAACAGGACTGTAAAAAAGGATTGTCCTCACTGCTAAAAATAAAGGTGCTGAACAACTGTTTTCATAGTAAATATATTTCTGAATAGAATAGATACAAATAGTACTTTATTGATATATACTTATATATTTTATTTATATATACTTATATAAACATTACAATTATACTTTGTCATTATTAGGACTAAGATCCAATATTGCATACCTGTGAGTGGCCAAGGATATGTGCACATCTAAGAATTGCAGTTGAATTTAGAGCCAGATGTAGTTAATAAATGGGATAATAATCAGGTGTGAGTAGGCACCTGTTCTCTTAAAAAACAGTGATCTTTTCTGACCTTTAAAATCATGTTTATTAAAGTGTGTCATGATATAAAAATGAAGAGATTTCTAAGCTCCTCAGAAAAAGAGCTGTTGATGCTCATCAGGAAGGAAAACATTATAAAACCATCTCTAAAGAGCTTGGACTCCTCCCATCTATGTCATACAGATTATGTACAAGTGGAGGAAATTCAAGATTAAACTCCCCAGGACTGCTTGACCAAGAAAATCACTACACGTGCAAGGAGTTCAATAGTCCACAAGGTCAAGCTCAATAGTTCCGGATCTCCTATGGTCTTATTTTCTATTTCATGACCTGATGGTTGTTTGGGTGAAAGTCTGGACCAGCAACTTTTATAAAATGGGGTTGTAAATGAGCTGTGCAGTTTGCAGACAAAGAAAAGAACCTTATCCCATTTGTGGTGGTGGTGATAGTGCCATGGTTTGAGCCTGTTTTACTGCATCTGGGCTAGAACAGCCTGCCACCATTGATGGAACAATGCATTTTGAATACAGCAAATTTAGAGGAAAGAATTTCAGTGAACTGAATCTCAAGAGAAAGTGGTACATCTAGCAACTCAACGACCATAAACACACCAGTCATTCTACCAAAGATTGGTTAAAGAAAAATAAGGTAATGATGTGGAATAGCCAAGTCAATGTCCTGACTTGCAGAAATGTTGTGGAAGGGCCTAAGGTGAGTACTGTAGTTGAAAAAACCCAACAACATCCCAGATCTTTTCTGTACAGAGGAATAGGCTGAATTTCATACTGGTCAATGTGCAGAACTAATCCGCAGTTACTGGCACTACTGAGGTACCTTTGAGCAAGGTACCATCCTGCTTCACTGCTCCCAGGGTGCTGTTGATAGCTGCCCACTGCCCCACATGTGTTGCACCAGAGGTGCACCAGAGGTGACATTTTGTTGTGGTACTTGAGTGTGTTCACAATAACAAATGCTCACTTTCACTTCACTTCAAAACCAACTATTTGCAGTTATAGTTGCACCAGATACCCACGTATTAATGCAACTCATAGATATATGGATTTATGTATATTGCATCATTTCCCTCAATAAATAGAGATGACATTTTTGTCTCTTTTGTGTAAAGAGATAAGAGATGTGTGCTTTTTAGAAATATGCACTGAAGCCAATTACAATATACACTGTATTAAAAATTTTATTTTTTCAGAATGTATTCTCTGTCTATTTGCTGTGAATGTGTTCTTAGCAGACAGATCTCTAGTCTACATTACCATGGAGTAATGTATTTTATCACAAAACTGTAAGCAGAAAATAATAGAAGTAGTGGTTTAAAAGGTCTGTCCCTCATGCTACCTTCTAGTATGAATCTCTTCTATACATCCTCATAGATTTCATCATAGTTCAGCCTTTTTGCTTTAGGAGAGAAGAACAAGCATGGATTCTCAGTGTAAAAGAGAATGCTCTTCTGGTCAAAGGTACAGTTTTCTCCAATGTGAGGACATGTCAAGACATGCATAGGTAAAGAGAAAGATATAGGGAGAAATAGCAGACAGCACTCAAAAAGCTTAGTCATGCCAATGAAATATTAGAAAATAATCAATATATTAATATATA